>CM046039.1:67330282-67590282 GCA_025215565.1 Flaveria ramosissima
TACATATATGGATTACAATGCTTAATCAGATTTGTGATAATTTACTATTTTCTAATCTCAACTTGTAACATATTGCAGGAGAAGAACGTGGGAAAAAATAAAAAAAAATGCTTTTGGAGAGAAGATTAATATTGACCAGGATTGTATCACCGAGTGGGGTCAAAATATGTTGAGCTCTCCAGGGACTCAACACTAGCTATAGAAGTGATCTAATCATATCTTTAGACAAAGTCATAACCTCAACCTAATCTTCCCTTATGAAGGCCTATAAGTATCAACCTAATTTGATTAGTGTTTGTACCATTTACAATAAACTATAACCATTCATCTTCTTATACACAAGCTCTCCATCTTTGTTCCTTTATCTTCAGAATGGAAGTACAGGAAATCCATGATAAAAAATCCGAAAACGATATGCCTTCGTGCATGGGTAACTTGTTTCGGACGGTTGCTAACTTGATGTTCAGAGAGAACTACAACAAGAAGAAGACGACGGTTAAAGGCAAGGTGGTGTTGATGAAGAAGAATGTGCTTGACTTCACTGACTTGGGAGCGTCGATTCTTGATCGAGTTCAAGAGTTGCTAGGTCAACATGTTTCGATTCAGTTCATTAGTGCGACTCATGCTGATAGCGGATCCAAAGGTTTGATTTTGAACTTTGGTTTTTCTTCTTTTAATATAACAAGTTCTTGCGGTATCATTTAATATTTGTGGTTATTTAGTTATCATACTACTAATTCTAATGATATCATGAGGGTGCTGTACGTTAAACATACCTGCTCTCATGATACCCCTTAATCTACAAGATACACAAACTAGTAATAAATATTGGTCGTTCTTTAATCAGGAGTGTTACATGGTGAACTTTTGGCTATTAGCATGTATTTGCTTAGATGAACACTGAGATAGTATTCACTCACTAAATTTATGTACTTGATAAAAAATACATGTGCTCAAAATTCACAGAATTATTAGACTTGGGCAATGTTTGCATTCTAATTACTTCCTGTTTATATTATATTTATTAATATAATCACACAATATTAGAAAACTGATATTCATGAATGAATTTAGCAGTGCCGGCCCAGAAAATTTCCAAGAGACTCTAGCTCAAGGCGAGAACAAAAATTAACCCTTATAATACGACGTATAAAAAGTTTAAACCAAATAATGCTAATAGGCTCTAAAGTAATGTTTAATAGGTTATAAGTGCATGTTTGGGATTGCTTATTGTATTCCTACTTTTGACTTATTAACTTCTGAGAAGTTAATAAGTTAAAAAAAGTGTTTGGAAAAACCAAAAGAACTTTTGAAACTGACTTTTTATATACGGTAAAAATGAGGTTTTGAAAAGTAAGAAGAGAGTTACTTATTGATTTTTGAAAACTACTTCTGGTCTAATTTTCTATTATACCTCTCTACTACCTCCTATTAACTTTTATCATTTTTAAAGTATGTCTATTTTGATCACTATATAACGTTTTAGTTTATAAGCTAATCCAAATACTTTTTTAAAAATTTATTTTGAAAAGTCATAAGTTAATAAGTTCTTTTTGTCAAAAGTCCTTTTAATAATCAAAATAAGCAATCCCAAATATGCCCTAAAATGTTATTGTATTTGTTAATAATTTTATTAATAGTTTATAGTTTTTCTATAATAAATATATGTAATAATAATTTTACAAGTTTGTGAAAACAAAAATAAAAAATTAAATACGAACAGTAAAACTTTAAAAACTTAAACGCAAATATTATTAACTCACAAAATAGTTGTAAACTTCGGGTCGCAAGTCGGCCTCAAAATAAGAAAATAAATAAATAAATAAATAAATAAATAAATAAATAAATAAATAAATAAATAAATAAATAAATAAATAAGTATACAAACTAACCCAGGCACAAAGCACCCGCAAAATGAATTCACCTGCATGGGGGATTTTGCCACCACATTGTGGTCACAATTGGGTGCAAAATACTATATACTACCAATTTGTGATCGAAAATGCAGTCATAAATATCTAGTTTTTTGATGGTGAACCGTATTTACTCCATCTAATAGTTAGTTATAAAATACTATCGTGACATGATCATTAACAGCTAAGCTCCATTCTGTAATCATGTTTAATCTAAAAGGTTATTGTATTATTTGCCATGTGAAAACTAATAATAATTAGCCAACCCTAAATACAATAAAGAATGGGTGCATTCATATGCTATCAACTACTCCGTTGATGGCTTTTGTTGAAGAGCTTTAATTATTCTGTTAATGGCTGCTTGGTTTTTGTTTACTAAATATATTATATGTGAAAGTTAAACCTACTACAAATGTAATTAACAATAAACCTACTACAACTTTTATCATTCGACAATTTGTATTATTTAAACACCAACTACACAATAAATATTATTACAATTTGTATTATTTAATTAAGTATTAACTATTTAATCGATAAATCAATATTTTGTTACATTTGTTTACATGTTAATTAGTAAATGCCAACTTTGAGCTGACATATATACATAGATACAGAAAGAATATATAAATATCAAATTACAACAACTAGAGACATATTTGTTCAATAATAATTATAAAAGTCCGTAGACTATATATTAAGTTGCTCGTAGTTTTAAAAATACTCAGATCTCTAGTCGGTATAGACCATTTTTCTTGTATTGGTATATAAATAATACTGATAAATATAAAAATCATAAAATAACCATTGATCCGGTTCTTCTATATATATAGCCAGATTTCGTGTTGTACATTCTCGCAAGTGCAATCATATTTTAATATTTTTATAATACTATAAGGATACAAATTCATTTGATTTATAATATGTCTACACTTAGTACATGCACATCTTGTATGAGTTTATTAGTGCTAACAAATTAACAAAACTTTATGAGGTATATATGATTAAGTTTAACTTTTATCTTCTATAAAAAATTTTGTTATCCCATTCCACTAAACAGATGTTAGTTGGAGGTTGACAAATTGGAAATGTTTTATTAATATATAATAAAGTAAATAATGATTCTCGCAAATTTTCAAAGTTTGATTTCTCGTGAGAACACCGATAGATGTTTTTATTTTTCATTCTAATATATTTTAGTTTGAGTAAATCTTCCTACTAATAAAAAATATATATTGAGATGACACGTGAAAACACCATAATCATTCTCACCAAAATTTTCCCGTCTTTCTCTTCAATTAAATAATTACTTTAATTACTTTAATTACTAATAATATTATTTAATATTTTTTTTGATTTAATAAACTAAAAAAGATATCTATTTATTAATGATATTTCTAATTAAATATATTTTTATAAAATATAAATTTTTCTAAAGCATAAAACTTTCTTAAAAATGTGAATACTTGAAAATTGGTATCTTCAAAAAGTTAATTTTTTAAAACCAAAAATAATTAAATTTGGGAGTTATAATTTTTAAAAATGATACTTTTATACGTTTTGTTTTAAAACAAAATGTTTTAAAATATATCATTTAATAATTAATAAATTTTAAAAGTTACTATCATTGTTTTATTACTTATAGTCATTTCTCATACATAATTTCAGTCATATCATATTTTAAAATATATCATTTAATAATTAATATATTTTCATTACATTAAATATTTTATTTATTCAACCGGTGTAACATACGAGTTTACTAAAACTAGTTTAAATATATACTGAGTTTGTATGATTTTGGTATAGACATGTAATGTTTAAAGATACCCTGTTAGCTCATATACACCAGCTACACCTTCGGCAAGTGGGCATCATCAATGATTTGCTTCACAATACATTAATTATATTTCCATTTTATTAGGTTGGTTCTTATATATTCTTTGATAGACAGATAACAATTAAAATGGATATAGTTGACATATTACTTGGGTGTTATTTTATTTTATTTAATAAATAATTAATAAATCATTATGATAGTTAGAAAACATGATTCATACATTTTAATAAAATAATCTATTAATCTAATTATTTAAACAAATATATGTGCGTTTGCGTCTCTTTTGAGATTTGGCTTTTTTTAACATGTTTGTATTTGGCGTGCGGAAGTTTCTATATAAAACACGAAATATTACTACAACATGTAAACAATTGAAATTTTTAAACAATACAAAAGTTACTTTGATGTGATTTTATGCACGTAAACACAATATGTAAAAGTCGCAAGATTAAGAAAAATATGAAAAATACCCGGTTAGCCACCAGCTACATCACCTAGTGGACATCATTAATAATTTTGGTTTACAATATTAGTTATAATTCCATTTTCTAAAAGGTTTATTCTTATATATTTTTAATAGAGGTATAATCGATATATATATTTTAGGTGTTCTTAATTTTTTTTTTAAAATAACGAATATATTAATATAAAAGTAAGAAATATAATATAAATACAATAATCCATTAGATTTTAATACTTAAATAAATCTTTTACTTTACACGTATAAATAGTGGTATGCAATTAAATGAGGGTGTGAACTTATGACACTACACACAAATAGTGGTATAAATAGTTGGAAGGATTGTTCCGACTGCATCAGTTGATGCAGTCGGAAACAGAGAGATAGAAAATTGAACCTGTTGATTCAACAAGAATACCAGGAACAATCCTTCCAACTATCGTTGATTCACAAAGAATACCGATAATTAGGGTTTTCACTAACACACAGTGATAGAGAGAAAAACAGATTTTTTTATCAAACTTCAATAATATTTCTCCCATTCCTTACAATCATATAAAGAAACAAAACCAAATTCGAATGGGCCACAAAACATAAACGGGCCGAAAACTGGGCCTAAAGCAAAGTCCAACAAAATATAAAAATAAGACAAAAATTGAAATAACTCCTAAAATAAGCCGTTTTTGGGCCGAAACGATGACCCAAACCGCCTACCTTGGGCCTGCATCATTATGTCAAAATTTAATAAATTATTTATATAAGGCTGAAATTAAATCACCACTATTGTAGGTTAGAACATATTGATCAACTATAATGTTTTGTGTTGTAGAAAAAAAGTTAAGAGGGAAACTTGGAAAACCAGCAATCTTGGAAAACTGGATTAGCACCATTTCTCCTCTCACAGCAGAGGAATCAACATATGAAGTCACATTTGATTGGGATGAAGAGATTGGACTACCAGGAGCCTTTCTCATCAAAAACCTTCATCACAGTGAATTTTATCTTATGACACTTACTCTTGAAAATGTTCCTGCCCATGGCCAAGTCCATTTTGTTTGCAACTCGTGGGTCTACCCGTCCAAATACTACACCAAAGATCGCATATTCTTTGCTAATAAGGTTTGCGTTCACGCTTAACAAAAGATCCAGTTTCATGTAGCTTTTAAAAGATTGATATTCAAGTATGGAATTTTGAAACGAGTCATGTTATCATGATGATATAGGCGTATCTTCCTAGTGAGACACCTGCATTACTGCATCCTTATAGAGAGGAAGAGTTGGTAATCTTGAGAGGAAATGGGACTGGAATGCTTGAAGAATGGGACAGGGTTTACGACTATGCGTTGTATAATGACTTGGGAGATCCGGATGATGAGGAGAAAGTGCGCCCCGTTATTGGAGGGTCATCTGAGTATCCCTACCCGCGTAGGGGTAGAACAAGCAGACCACTAACCAAAGGTTTACTAGAGTTTGAAACATGATACATAGTAGATGATTACAGATACATGTTAAGTTAAAGCTATGCTAATTGAAAGATTTCTTGTTTTTGGTTTGACAGATAATAAAACAGAGAGCAGACTTTCGCTTCTCCAGAGTAATAGGATTTATGTCCCGAGGGATGAGAAGTTTGGACACTTGAAGAAGTCTGATTTTCTTGCATATGGAGTTGAATTAGTGCTTAAATTCCTTCTCCCTGAGTTTGAGGCTCTTGTTGACGACACCTTGAACGAATTTGACTCGTTTGAAGATGTCATGAAGCTTTACATTGGAGGAATCAAGATTCCTCAAGGGCTACTTGATGGAATACTAGAAAACAGTCCTTTACAAATGTTTAAAGAACTTATTCGTTCAGATGGTGAGGGGCTTGCCAAATTCTCGAAACCACAAGTCATTGAAGGTATGGATACTCACAAACAAATCAGGCTTCATTTTTGTTGAACATGTTTCTGTTGTAAAACAATTTTGATAATTTACTTTCAACATTTCATCTTTTGATACTTTAACTAGCTGACACATCTGCTTGGAGCACTGATGAAGAATTTGCAAGAGAAATGCTGGCAGGAGTCAACCCAGTTTCGATTAAGCTTTTGAAAGTAAGCTATATAAACGTGACGTTTATGGATTTCTAGGTGATCTGGAGAAAACTAATTAGTTTCTAGGAGGTTCCAAAAGTGATTTGTTTTACGATCTATCCTGGGCGGCAAACTATAAAAATTATAACATGTTGCCCCCAAAACACTTTCAATATCATTCAAGAAATTATTATGTATTCTCTAGACCATCTGGGAATCCAAAAATATGTTCTTGGAAATGCATATCTGTAAGATAGAAAATTTAACTAAATAGATTGAGAGTAACTAAATAACTTTTAATTATTTCAATTGACAACTTTGTAGGAGTTTCCGCCAACAAGCAAGCTGGACGCGAAAGTCTATGGTAACCAAAATAGTTCAATAAGAGCACATCACATAGAGGAACATCTAGACGGTTTAAAAGTAGACGAGGTAACGTTCCTACAAGTTGTATGGTTAATCTAATGAACATAAAAGTATTAGTTAAGAACTTGAAATATTATTAATTTGCATTACAGGTGCTAAAAGCAAATAGGTTATTTATACTAGATCACCATGACTCATTGATGCCATACGTGAAGCGAATCAATGCAACCTCTAACAAGATTTACGCCACACGAACTTTACTATTTTTACAAGAAGATGGAATATTAAAACCAGTAGCCATTGAGTTAAGCCTGCCCCATGAAGATGATGAAAAGTTTGGTGCCATTAGTAAAGTATGCACCCCAGCTAAGGTTGGAGTGGAAGCTGCAATTTGGAAGTTGGCTAAAACATACGTTGCCGTGAACGATTCTGGTGTCCATCAGCTCATTAGTCACTGGTAGACATTACAAAATTACACAATACCATATGATTATAACATTTCACAGCACAACTTGTAGCAAATTATTAATTTTAACTTGTACCATATAGGTTGAATACACATGCTGTCATTGAACCCTTTGTGATTGCGACAAATAGGCAACTAAGTGTACTCCATCCGATCAATAAGCTTCTCCATCCTCATTTTCGCGATACAATGAACATTAATGCCTCTGCTAGGAATGTCTTGATTAATAGTAAAGGGGTCCTTGAGAGAACCTTCTTTCCTGGGAAATATTCAGTTGAAATGTCCTCAAAGATATACAAGGATTGGGTGTTCCCTAACCAAGCTCTCCCCGTGGACCTCGTGTTGCGGTATGTGATTCATCTATTACACTCTATTTTAAAAGAACATAAAGCTTATGTATTCTTATTAGCATTATGACTTGCTAACAAGTGTTTTGAATATATAGGGGGATGGCAGTTGAGGACTCTAATGCTCCACATGGCCTACGCTTAACGATTGAAGATTACCCGTACGCTGTAGATGGGCTTGAGATTTGGTCAGCCATTAAAACATGGGTTGAGGATTACTGCACCTTTTATTATAAAAATGACGACATGGTGCTAAATGACATCGAGCTCCAGTCATGGTGGACGGAGCTTCGAGAGGAGGGACATGGCGACTTGAAACATGAGCCATGGTGGCCTAAAATGAGTTCTGTAAAAGATGTTATTGATAACTGCACCATAATTATATGGATATCTTCTGCTCTTCATGCAGCAGTGAACTTTGGACAATACCCTTATGCAGGTTATCCTCCTAACCGTCCTACTTTAAGTCGTAGGCTACTACCCGAACCAGACACGCCCGAGTATGATGAACTAAAAGAAAATCCCGATAAAGTTTTTTTAAAGACCGTTAGTCCACAAGTCCAATCACTTATCAGTATCAGTTTGATAGAGATCTTGTCACGACATACATCAGATGAGATCTACCTTGGGCAAAGAGAGTGTCCTGAGTGGACGATGGACGCAGAACCATTGAAGTCATTCGAAAAATTTAGCAAAAAGCTTAAAGAGATCGAGAAAAGAATTGAGAAGATGAACGATGATAAGAGCTTGAAGAATAGGTATGGACCTGTTAAGGTACCATACACCTTACTCTACCCTAGTAGTGAAGAGGGACTTACTGGAAGAGGCATACCTAATAGTGTGTCAATATGAAATGTTTTTGCTTAATGTTATACCTTGTGTATATTTGTGTATTTTCGATTGAAAGTACTTTGATTCTTTGCTTGTAATCTATCAAATAGTTGTCATGTGGTTGCTTAATGTTGTTTGTTGTACATGTATGCCATTGAACATAGTTTGATTCATTGATTGTAATCTATTAATGTTTTGTTAACTCTAATAAAAGTGTGTATTACTTTGAAACCTATTATTTTATCTTCATAAGTTGTGATTATTAATAATGCATCACATTGGACTTGGCCGGTTTTCTTTAGATCCGATATGAAAATTACTAGAACCTTTACGCTTAAAAAATATGAACCTAGCACTCAACTTAGTAATAGGAACATGCAAGATGCGTGTGAAAGCTTGAGAAAAATTATATCTCATGACTAGTTTTATAGTATGTGTATATGAACTAAAGAGGTGTGAGCACCATTAGCTAGAGAACACAACATATAATTTTTTTAAATTAAAGAATATAACAATATTATACTCAAATTAAAAAGAATAAATTGTTTGTTTTGGATGTAAGTTTTAAAAAAATTAATATATAAAGGTTATAGCCATTTAAAAATCATGGGTGAAGTTGATTTAGAAGTTAATAATTGTAATCACGTAATTAAAATGCATGTAACAAGTAATTATGGTAGCCAAATTCAAAAAAGACAATTTCCCTTTATAAACTATTAAAATTAATGTACAAAGACAATATTGTTGTACTCAAACATAAAAAATATGGAGTTAAATATTACAAGCATACATGTTTTTTAGAATTTAGAAGCATGCTGGGACAAACATATGCACCAAAACGGTGGTGAGTAAGCATTCCTGCGATGACATATGCACCAAAAGTGGTAAGTAACAATAACCCTTAGCATATTTGAACATTTTTATCATTTAAGGGCCACTTAGTTGATAAGAATATATTAGAATTTAAATTTTGTTTCTTAGTGTTTTGGCTAGGTGAGGATTTGAAATTAAGATTGATTCCAATCCAATTACACACTTAGGAATGTTTTTAATACCGTAAAGAACCCCAACCTATACCAATTATCTCCTATTCTAACCATGCCAACTAACACTACACATGCTTGCTATCAACCGACACCGATTCCATAACTTTAACAGTCACTGCCTATTGTGACCGTTCATAGCCTCAGCTATACAACCATGTCTCACCACCAACCGAGATCATCACCATCGAAGCTGTTCACAACCTCCCATCTACGATGTTTCCTTCCAATGATCGTTGTTCACCCTCATACGCCGCTCGCCTATAGCCTCCACAGCCACCATCATCGACTACCATGCCTCCTCCTCCTGCCATTGACCGCTAATGCCACCACCTGCCAAGACAAGCTTTAATGTAACTGCACCACACTGATTCATACATAAAAACCCCCACAAAATAGTTTTATTTATGGAAAGAATGGTTTCGCGAAACTCTTGGCATCCTCATCTTATGAGGTGATAAGGTCATTGTTGGATCGGTGTTAAGGATTTAACAAGAATTTTCAATTAATCAAAAGTTAGAAAATACAAAATCTAAGTTAACTACTTTACTTACAAACACAAATACTTTGAGCAATAATAAGTGAAAAAGATGTTCTTTTAAAGTATTCACTTGATTATCCACAACTGAGTACAAAGAGTTACAATCAGCAGATAAAACAAGTAGCTTGATAAATTGTCTCTCAACTATACAAGTATGAGGTTTTATACTATGAAATCTAAACAATTAGAATAAACATTCTATGTTCCGAATGCACAACAAGACAGAAAATTGACACATTAGAGTTAGGCAACTTTAGTATTATGCTGTCTCCTAAAGGTAGAACAAAGTAGCCGCCGAGTGTAGACAATCTTGTCTAATTATTGTGATAGCTCAGCAGAGCATCCATTTGAGTGCTGATATGTAGTCAATCAACACTTCATCACATTTAGTGCTGATCAGCATTAGTTTAGCACTTGGCATGTGCTGATCGATAGTGGATCTCCACTTGGCATCATTTAAGAGTTGAGAGCCATGTGCTGAATCCTTATGTTTTTGGTAGCTTCATTTTCTTCATAGATTAACAAATTCTTCCTAGGATGATAAAACCAACACTCTATCTTCAACCTTCTAGCATCCTAATTAGAAGTAGTTCTTACATGTATCCTCTTCTATCTTCTGAGGGGTTTTCAAGAGGTAGATTGACCAAATCCTTCATGTTGTGCCGAGAAAGCCCAAAGAGATCATGCTCCTTGACTTTAGTTTTGTTGGCACCAACAAAGGTCAGATAGAAGGTGTTGGTTGAGAAATTGTAGCTCTAATGTATGATTGGGTCTTGAATGGTCAATAGAGTCACATGTAGAACTTCTTCTTTGTCTCCACTTTTTTCTGCTTCAACCTTATTACCAATCTTTTTCTTTAGAATAGATGCTATAGTTTTGTATCTTTCTTGCATGCCTTTATATTTTGAGATCAAGGTGAACATCATCTTTAAGTCTTCAAGGTTGGGATTCATAACTTCTAGCTTAGTCATAAAGAAAGAGTTGGACTTATTCTTTCTTTCAATGAATAAACTCTCAATATTCAGGTTATATACCCATTTGATATTGGTTGTATCATCACCTTATGAGTCTTCTTCTTTATCAAATTCTTAGAGTTCTTCTTCTTACTCAGGATCGTCCAATCCCTATCTTGTTCTTTCTACAGAAGTGGTGATGATCATATCATATGCTGATACATCAGACTTGCTTAGTGTTGGAGATTTAGTTGTTTCAGGAACTTGGACTGCTGGAGAAACCTACTCAGTGGCTTGACTAGTTTGGATGGTGGAAGGAGATGATTTTTGTTATTGAGTGCTGGGTGCAGGATTGATAGATATAGTGAGTTCAACAGCTTTAGACTCTTTCATTTTCTTCTTTGTTATGAGGCCTCCCTTGACTTTTCTAGATGAGACTTGTAGATTCTCATCAGCACCTTCTCTACTTCCTTTGCCATAGAATCATTACTTGAGTTCCTTAGCCTCAGCCTGGTTAGGTTAGCTATCTTAAATCTATTGAGCAAACTAGTTGATTTCCTGAGTAGGCTACCCATCCGGCTGCTGATCTGGTGATGAAGGTGTCTTTCTGTTAATCATATTCCCATTCTACTATTGGATCATATGCTGATAGTGGATTTTTGGGATTTTCTCACTAGTTTCATGCTTGAATAAGGACAATATCTTTTGAAGTAGCATCTTGGACTTGTCATTTCTACATCTAAAGATGCCAAGGTACTTAGTAATTTGCTATGTGATGTCAAAGGTGTGAAGTCGCTGGATCGGTAGACATCCGAGCATGTTCTTGACGGAAAGAAACAAAATCAAAGCCAAAAGTCAAATCAATGACACGAACTATCAAATATTGGTTTCATTGATAAAACCTAACGATTACAAGCTCGTTACAACATAAGAATCAAGACTCTTGGCAAGGGGAGATCGAGCATGATCTCCCCTCTCATCCGGCAGCCCTAAGCTCCGGGCAGACTCCCTCTCAAAACCTTTATCTCTCTACACATTGAAACTGGTATATATAGGCCTCGACCCATATTAGATGCGACTGGGCTCATTCGTGCGATTGGACCATGCGTATGGTTCAATCGTACGACTGGACCATGTGTATGGTTCAATCGTACGACTGGACCATGCGTATGGTTCAATCGTGCGACTAAACCATACTTATGGTTCAGTCTTACGAATGGCCAATCGCATCTCTCAGTCGCACGACTGGCCCATTGGCAAGGCTCAGTCGCACGACTGAGTCTCATTCGCATATGCTCCTACGAATGACCTAGTTTCATGTGTTTACAACATATCAGGTGTATTACATTAAGCCTAGACTATTCGACAAGCGACAGACACACTATATATGACAATATATGCTCCAACAAATTCCCCCTTGGACGTTGCTTGCGAATAGTAAATAACACCTCTTACAATCTTCAGACAATCTTAGCTCTGGTTCCAATAGAATCAAACGAAAACCATATTAGCCAACGTTGCCGATCCGTCAGGTTGCTACACTATCCCTGAAAATGAATTTAGGCACAATAGCTTTCGTTTACTTTGCTGAACACCATCATAGCATCAAGATTCCCCATATGACTGATTTTTCCAGATAATGACATGAACAGTTTTCCATTGCTTCAATCTTCACACAGGCTAACCTGATTAACATTAACACCTGCAGAAATTCCCCCTCACATTCAGCATATCCCAATATATAAACGTTGTGCTCTCTTGGCGTCTTCATACGGTGTATTGGGCAAAAGATAGAAGGTTCCAATCCACAACTGACAATCTCAACCAAATCAGCGTGCGCTCAGATTCTTCATCGGAAACCGGCTCACATCGTCACTTTCTGATTGTGTCTTCAATCTCCCGATACATGGATTCCCCCTAAGAATGAGAATCCTCTCTATGCGGATAGATATAACTTGATTGGCCCATAAATAGTCAGATGCTCCTGACTACCCCACAAAATCAGCACCGACTGGTGACATCTTCTCTTCTCTCTTTCGTGTTCCAACTACATTCACCTATTCTGGGAGTCCGACGAATAATAGGGTATACATCGAACTTGTTTGACAAAAGAACCTCAAGGTGAATATGCTTTGCTCATCCTCAAATCTGTGCAAAAGGCAGTTCCAGACTCTTTTTTTTGGTTTGGAACAAATGTGGATGAATCAATGTGGATGGCTCATTCGTGCGATTGAACATACGACTGGTCCAGTCGCATGTAGAGTTGAACAAAAAACCCGGGTACGAACCCGACCCGGCGTACTCGACCCGGACCCGGGTCCGGGTAGTACCCGACTTAAGGGTACCCGGTTCGTACCCGCCCAGGAACCGGCGGTTTGGACCCGGTTTGGGGTTTTAAGATTTTCCAGGAACCGAACCCGACCCGGAACCGAACCCGAACCGGTTGAACCCGGGTTGGACCCGGTTTTTACCGTTTTTTTTAAAAACTAGCCGTTTTAACGGCTATATAGCTGTTAGGGACGATTTGTGACCGTTTTTTTGGATGTTTTTGCCTCTAAAATAAGTATAAATAGGTGTGGGTTGATATGGTAAGGTACCCAAGCTTCAAACACAAAAAAACATACGCAAAAAACGCAAAAAATACTCTCATTTACTCTCGTTTACTCTCGTTTACTCTCATTTACTCTCGTTTACTCTCAAATCTCAATATGGCTCACTCTCAATCTTCCGTTGGTAAGGTTCATCGAACTCTCCATCCATCGTTCGTGTTCTTCCACACAATCGTAACATGGATGTTTGGTGCAATTGGGATATGGTTGAGTTGAGTGACGGATCTGTAAAGGCTCGTTGCAAGTTTTGTGGAGCTTTACTTGCTAAAGATTCTAACACGACTTTAAACAAACATTAGCAAGAAGTTTTGCAAGTCGTTGAAAAATAATCCGGATTCGCAACAAACACAATTGAGTGGAGACGGTGGAATCTTTAATTACAACGTTAATGAGGTTCGAGATCGAATGACAAAGTTCGTGATTCAAGAAGCTTTGCCTTTCAACCACTTCGACAACCCTCGGTTAACCAACTTAATTCGAGAGACGCTTCAACCTCGTTACACTCACGTAAGTCATACTACACTTAGACGTTATTGTTTAAAATTATGGAAGCAAGCAAAAAATGATTTAATTGTTTTATTTGAAAATTTAAATACCGGTGTAAACTTAACTAGTGACGTTTGGTCGGCGCCACACGGTTTGCCCGAATCGTACCTTTGCGTCACTGCTCATTGGGTAGATCCCAGTTCATGGCAATTGATGAAACGTACGATTGCATTTGATCTATTTCCGTATCCACACACCAGAGAGTTTTTATTTTACTTTTTGGATAATGTAATAACTACATTTAATTTACAAAATAAAATATTTTCAATGGCATTTGATAACGCTTCCAACAACACAACCGCGGTTGAAAAATTAAATTAAAATATCTTCCGATTGCAAACGGTGTTTTTTTTCATACTCGTTGTGTTGCACATATTATTAATTTAGTAGTACAAGATGGTCTTAACGTACCATTTGTTGATAGCTTTATAAAAGCTTTTCGATTTATGTTACACGACGTTTTTAAAAAAAGTAGAAAAAGATATCAAGATTATAAACAACTTTGTAAAGATACAGAATCTAGATTTTTAGGGCCTAATTGGGATGTACCTACTAGATGGAATTCGACTTGTCATATGTTTGATTGTGCTTTAAAACAAAAAGGCACTTTAAAACTTTTCATAATAGTCTTTCGGATAATTGCGAAGCCGACCTGTTTCCGAATATGGGTTGGAAAAATATTGAACATTTATCCGAATTTCTTGAGGTGTTTAAAAACTCAACTACAAAATTATCGGGGGTTTATTATCCCACTAGTTATTCGGTGCTTCAAGAATTATATTTCATGGCTTTGAATTTTAAAATTTTCAAAATAAAAATAGTATGTTTAGAGAAATGATAGAACCAATGAAAGACAAGTTTAAAAAATATTTTCTTGAGTTACCACCCGTTTTTACGTGTGTCGCTGCTTTAAATCCTTTTTTAAATGTAGCGGGGGTAGAATGTTTAATAGACGAGATAAATGACAATTTGGATATACATGACGAAAACCCAATTTTTCAACCAATGCAAAAGAATTTTAAATGCAAGTTTGAAAATTATTTATAATTTTTATTTAAATAAATATGGGCCTAACGTAAATATACCTACGCCAAGAGAATCACCTCAAGTGCTAGTACCTCGTTTAAAGACCCCGTTATGACTATGTTGAATGTTGTTCGGGATGTGACGGCTAAACGTCAAAGGGGTAACGCCCCAACAAGCGAACTTGGTATTTATAGTACGACGAATTTTATTTCAACTATGAGTACTCAAGATTATCATGCATTTGATATTTTGGCTTGGTGGAAAGGAAAGGAATCCCAATTTCCAATTCTTTCCGCTATGGCCCGTGATTTACTAAGCGTCCAAGCTTCTATGGTAGCTTCGGAGTCTGCGTTTTCTCTTAGTGGCAGGGTAATATCATCACGGAGAACAGATTAACTCCGGAAGCGGTGGAGATGTGCATTTGTTTAAAAGACCACTTAGACGCGATGGATCGTATACAAGACAAAACAAATCTTGAAGACGAAATTGCAATCGAATCTAAAGTACACGATGAAGAGGTAGAAGAAGGAGTATCTTCTGGTATATCCGACGAAGAATTAGCATTTGATGAAGCCTCCTGAAGAAAATAGACGATTAGTTAATTAAAAGTTTTATATTATTTTTTATTGATTCGTTAATGTATTTTTTAAGTTGTTTTAATAATAAATAATCTTTTAATGAGTTATATATGTTTTTTAATGTTGTTATACATGTTTTTTAATGTTGTTATAATAATAATAATAATAATAATAAATAATAATAATATTAACAATAATAATAATAATAATAATAATAACAATAATAATAATAACAACAACAACAACAACAACAACAACAACAAATAATAATATAATAATAATAATATAATAATATAATAATAATAATAATAATATAATAATAGAATAATAATAATATAATAATAATATAAAATAATAATAATAATAATAATATAATAATAATAATAATAGTAATAATAATAATAATAGTAATAATAATAATAATAATATAATAATAGTATATAGTAAAAAAAAAAAAAAAAAAAACCCGGTTGTACCCGGTTCTGGACCCGACCCGACCCGGTCCGGACCCGACCCTAACCGGTAGGCCGGGTAGGGTTTTACTCTCCTTCAACCCGGGTCGGGTTCGTACCCGGGTTCATCAATACCCGGGTTCAAAAAAACCCGGTCGGACCGAACCCGGTTTGAACCCGGTTCCGGGTCCGGCCCAAAACCCGGTTTGTGCAAGTCTAGTCGCACGACTGAACATACGACTGGTCCAGTCGTACGAATGGTCCATTTGCATGGTCCAGTCGTACGAATGGTCCATTAGCATGGCCCAGTCGCATGAACGGGTTTGCACGAAGATTTTCAGATCTGCAGCCGACAGGGCTGCCCAAAACCCTAATCTGACGAATTTTATATGAACCGAAACAAAATAGACATCATCAGATTCGAAAGGGTGATCAGAACGTGGTTTTGAGTTCGATTTTAACATAGAAACAACACACGTAACAAGATCTGAGCAAAACAAGAAGAACACAAAGTGGGTTTAACGTCAAGATTTGAAATTAGATCCAGAAATCAAGAGCTCAGTTTCTAGAATGATTGTTAGATCATTCCAGCAGTAACCGGCTCTAATACCAATTGTGAAGTCGCTGGATCAGTAGACATCCGAGCATGTTCTTGACGGTAGGAAACAAAATCAAAACCAAAAGTCAAATTAATAACACGAACTATCAAATATTGGTTTCATTGATAAAACCTAACGATTACAAGCTCGTTACAACATAAGAATCAAGACTCTTGGCAAGAGGAGATCGAGCATGATCTCCCCTCTCATCCGGAAGCCCTTGGCTCCGGGCAGACTCCCTCTCAAAACCTTTATCTCTCTACACATTGAAACTGGTATATATAGGCCTCGGCCCATATTAGATGCGACTGGGCTCATTCGTGCAATTGGACCATGTGTATGGTTCAATCGTACGACTGGACCATGCGTATGGTTCAATCGTGCGACTGGACCATACTTATGGTTCAGTCTTACGAATGGCCAATCGTATCTCTCAGTCGCACGACTGGCCCATTAGCAAGGCTCAGTCGCACGACTGAGTCTCATTCGCATATGCTCCTACGAATGACCTAGTTTCATGTGTTTACAACATATCAGGTGTATTACATTAAGCCTAGACTATTCGACAAGCGACAGACACACTATATATGACAATATATGCTCCAACAAATTCTCCCTTGGACGTTGCTTGCGAATAGTAAATAACACCTCTTACAATCTTCAGACAATCTTAGCTCTGGTTGCCAATAGAATCAAACGAAAACCATATTAGCCAACGTTGCCGATCCGTCAGGTTGCTACACTATCCCTGAAAATGAATTTAGGCACAATAGCTTTCGTTTACTTTGCTGAACACCATCATAGCATCAAGATTCCCCATATGACTGATTTTTCCAGATAATGACATGAACAGTTTTCCATTGCTTCAATCTTCACACAGGCTAACCTGATTAACATTAACACCTGCAGAAATTCCCCCTCACATTCAGCATATCCCAATATATAAACGTTGTGCTCTCTTGGCGTCTTCATACGGTGTATTGGGCAAAAGATAGAAGGTTCCAATCCACAACTGACAATCTCAACCAAATCAGCGTGCGCTCAGATTCTTCATCGGAAACCGGCTCACATCATCACTTTCTGATTGCGTCTTCAATCTCTCTATACATGGATTCTCCCTAAGAATGAGAATCCTCTCTGTGCGGATAGATATAACTTGATTGGACCATAAATAGTCAGATGCTCCTGACTACGCCACAAAATCAGCACCGACTGGTGACATCTTCTCTTCTCTCTTTCGTGTTCCAACTACATTCACCTATTCTGGGAGTCCGACGAATAATAGGGTATACATCGAACTTGTTTGACAAAAGAACCTCAAGGTGAATATGCTTTGCTCATCCTCAAATCTGTGCAAGAGGCAGTTCCAGACTCTTTTTCTTTTGGTCTGGAACAAATGTGGATGAATCAATGTGGATGGCTCATTCGTGCGATTGAACAACGACTGGTCCAGTCGCACGATTGAACATACGACTGGTCCAGTCGTACGAATGGTCCAATTGCATGGTCCAGTCGTACGAATGGTCCATTCGCATGGCCCAGTCGCATGAACGGGTTTGCACGCAGATTTTCAGATCTGCAGCCGCCAGGGCTGCCCAAAACCCTAATCTGACGAATTTTACATGAACCGAAACAAAATAGACATCATCAGATTCGAAAGGGTTATCAAAACGTGGTTTTGAGTTCGATTTTAACATAGAAACAACACATGTAACAAGATCTGAGCAAAACAAGAAGAACACAAAGTGGGTTTAACGTCAAGATTTGAAATTAGATCCAGAAATCAAGAGCTCGGGTTGCTAGAATGATTGTTAGATCATTCCAGCAGTAACCGGCTCTGATACCAATTGTGAAGTCGCTGGATTGGTAGACATCCGAGCATGTTCTTGACAGAAGGAAACAAAATAAAAACCAAAAGTCAAATCAATAACACGAACTATCAAAAATTGGTTTCATTGATAAAACCTAACGATTACAAGCTCGTTACAACATAAGAATCAAGACTCTTGGCAGGGGAGATCGAGCATGATCTCCCCTCTCATCCGGTAACCCTAGGCTCCGGGCAGACTCCCTCTCAAAACCTTTATCTCTCGACACATTGAAACCGGTATATATAGGCCTCGGCCCATATTAGATGCGACTGGGCCCATTCGTGCGATTGGACCATGCGTATGGTTCAATCGTACGACTGGACCATACGTATGGTTCAATCGTGCGACTGGACCATACTTATGGTTCAGTCTTACGAATGGCCAATCCTATCTCTCAGTCGCACGACTGGCCCATTAGCAAGGCTCGGTCGCACGACTGAGTCTCATTCGCATATGCTCCTACGAATGATCCAGTTTCATGTGTTTACAACATATCAGGTGTATTACATTAAGCCTAGACTATTCGACAAGCGACGACCACATTATATATGACAATATATGCTCCAACAAAAGGATGGATCAAGTACTTCGTTCTTATGGTCATATTACATGATCTCACCATTTGCCCTTTTAAGACCAAATTTCTTCATCTGAGATACATACCCAACATTTAAAAACTTTAGTTCCTTTGAGTATCTTCTCTTCAACCTTTGGGTTAATCACCCTTGCCTTTACCACTCTTTTTGGCACAATCTTCCTTTTGGCAAGGACTAATGAGATTGGCTGACTGTCATCAAAGGTAGGGGAGTCAGAATTAGGAGATTCTAGAGATTCAGTCGGCAGATAGGAAGACTTTAGGACAGTTTTCTTGGTCCTTGGTTGCTGTCTTTCACATTGCTCTTTGGTTATTTCATAACTTGGTAATTCTCCAACTGCAACCTTCTTTTTGATTTTTCTGATATTCTGATCAAGAGTAGAAATACTCATTGGTCCTACTTTTTTTTACTAGAGAAGCCATAAAATTTTAAGAACATATTCATCTGTTGCTTGTCTTTAATCTACTGTCTGACTTTTTTTGCTTGTTTTCTCTTTGAATCAACTCTCTTCTTTCTTGTTAACTCTACAGATTTCGTTATTTTAGCATGAGTTACAGTTATCAACTTTGATCTCGTCTCGGTAAGGCTCCATTCCGTGACCTTATTGAAGTTGAATACTTTCAACTCAAGTTGAGCTGCTAGGAGACCTCTTTCTTGATCTTTCTTCTCTTTTTTTAAGAGGAGGCCTTTTGTGTAGATTAGGCAGTTGTGGGTACCGGAGCATGCTGAGTAGTTGTTCTTTGAGTGCTTTCAATACTTGGCCTAAATGACTTAGATGGCATTCTCTTCACAACCTTGGCCTTTGATTTGAGTGGAGTTGTTGGTGCTGATCCGCTGGGTTCTTCACCAAGGTTGAATCTTCTTCTTCTTACAACTCTAGATTCCTTTTTACTCTTGATTAAGACAATGATATTCTTCCTTATGGAAGATTCTTGAGCTCTTCCTGCATGAAGTTCTATGAGTTCATCTTCAACATTCTGTGGGAACAGCTCCACCTTCTTTACCATCAGAAATCTTGCCTTGTTTTTCTATGATTCAATTTCAACTTCTTCTTTAGCAGACACATGTCTCTTACCCTTGTTAGAGGTAGAGATTGCAGTAGGTCTACCTACTAAAGGTCCAATAAGTACACCTGATGCCTCACCAATTGACTTGGGGTCATCGACAAATTTCTATACTCTCTCAGCATCCTTTACGACTTCTAGGCCATTTTTCCATATTCACCTCAGAGCTAACTCGGGGTTTCAATTTCAACATAGGGTTGACCAAATATCACCTTAACTAATTTTTTGAGTTTAGACTCAAGTGTGTACTTGTGTTCTTTATGAAGTTGGGTTGGTTCAGCTTTAAGAGTCATTTCTTTTCATGTCATCTTTGATGGTCTAGGGTAGGACCTATTGTATACACCATCATTCTACCTGAGGGTTCATCTGCGGAAGAGGCCTCTTGTCTGGATTGTTTGACAGTTTCATCAGCAACTGATTTGTTCAGCACTTCTGCAGCGTTTGAAAGTAGTTTTAGTAGTGGTGCTTCTTCTTTAGCGGATTCCTTGGGAGAGGTTTCAATTCCTAGCACAAGCTCTCTATTTGATGGTTCTTCATTAGAACTTTTTCTTTTGAGAGGGAGTAAGGATAAAGTGCTGAACCTTTTTATTGAAGCTATTCTTCTCTTCCTAAGTTGATCCTTTTGGTTTCAGAAGTCTAGTCACCTTGCGATTTTTATTTAATCTATTATCTTCTAAAGTCCTAGTTTGATCTCATCAGATTGAGTCTTCCTCATCACCCTTCTTGCTTCCATCTCCTTCTCTTCAGATCTATCATATCCGTACCTATCTAGAAGCTCATTCAGTTTGATCTCAACTTCAGATAGAGGTTCATAATCTTCAGTCTATTTGGAAGAGAATAAGATTAGCTATGTAGATTATACAACTTGATCAATTAATCCCTGAAGGATGTCTTCAGATTCTTTGGCCTAATCTTCATCCTTTTTGGTAGCATCATCTGATATTCAGATGACATTATATGGGTGGAGGAAGGCACATCCAAAGGTTCTTATGGTGCTAATAGAACTTGGAGGCTCAGGATGATGGATTATTAAAGGTCAATGGTCTCTTGTAGTGATTCAACTTTTATGTTCAAGATGCTTTGCCCTCGGTGCTGATTGCTAAATAGTTGTAAGTTGGTGTTAGAGATGCCTGAGTTGAGCTTCCACCTCAGTGACTCTATCTACTGAAACCTTCAGTAGACAATTCTTGAATTTGAGAACCATGGCTCTTTCTGCATAACCTTGAAGCCTTGCATTTTTAGCTTGTAAGGCATTTAATTTCTGAGCAAGCTCAATTTCATGTGACATCAATTCATTTATTTGTTCTCGGCTTCCCTCATCCACAAGTGTGAAATCCTCGAAAGAAAATGAGGTCCTAGGCCGAGCCTTTGCACCCTCACCACCATATGTGGTTTCTTGGCGCTCTGGATTTCTCTCCTCAAGAGATGACTCCAAAGAGACATTCTCAAGGTGAGTTTCTTTGGATGAGGTCCTAATTATGATGTCTCTGTCCTGGTGATCAATTGATGGATCAGCAGTAGAGACAACCTCTTCCATATTGACCCATTCACTCCTAGGATCAATCTCTTCAATATAAGGACGGGGTTCAGATGTTTGAGTATACGACAATCTTTACTATCTATAAAGTATTAGAAGGGGAAGACAGTGGGTCATGCTGAATGGCAGCTTGAACATCCTTACCTTGGTTAATAGCCATGTGGATGGGTGTATGATGAGTTGTGTTTAATGGCTTGGGATGTGTGCCAAATCCTAATGTGTCTTCTTCCTCAGAAATTGTGTGTACTGTGGGGGTATCCCTTGTTGGTTTCATAATAGAGTGATGGGACTTTAATTGAGCACTAGCGGGGATTGTTTGGGTTTGCTCAGAAGAAGGAAGATAAACCTTCTTCTTAAGCTTTGTTTAGGTGTGGCTAACACGTTTGGCTTGGCTAGGACCCAAGATTCCAGCCTTGCCTTTTTTAGTGGAGGTGATTTGGGGGCTTGCATCTTCTCAATAGAATATGTAGGGGTTCGTTTCTTTGTTGACACTTTAGGCTTTATAGTGGAGGGTGTAACAATGTTATCACCTTGAGGCTTAGGGACCTCAAGCATATGTGTAAACACGGGAGTGACTTTCCCTGAAAATGATTTAGGAGTTTCCTTGAAATTTGAGAAAATTGCTATATTTAAAGTTCCTAAGGCATGT
Organism: Flaveria ramosissima; assembly: GCA_025215565.1. Taxonomy (NCBI): domain Eukaryota; kingdom Viridiplantae; phylum Streptophyta; class Magnoliopsida; order Asterales; family Asteraceae; genus Flaveria; species Flaveria ramosissima. The sequence goes on from CM046039.1 coordinate 67,352,642, forward strand.
ATACCTCCTTCAATTTTAAGTTTGTTACCCTGTTCGACATTTAGAATCAGTTTAATGAACTTTGGGTACATTAAAAGCTTAAGAATTTTAGCAGCAATTACATTCTTGCAAAGATCTTGAAAAATAAAATTCGAGAAGTTTTAACTCTTCTTTTTAACAAGCCCATGGATAGCTCCTGCTAGGTTCAATGGAATTTGATCCCATCCACTCGACTTGTTAGACAAGCAATATAAGAAGATATGAAGATAATTTTCCAATTGTGATATACCATTACTTTGGAAAAGGTAGATGTTGGGAGGGGTCCTTCATATCCCATCTCCTTGAAAGTGGCACTCACCACTTCTTCAGAGAAGGAAGATACACCATTTCGTCATTAAATTTGAGATGTTGACAAATCAATGAGCTAGAGATGGTGACCTTCATTCCTTGCACAACTATAATAAGGACTTTGGTTCCATGCTCTCATTATTAGAGCATGTGCCCCAAAATTGCTTGATATGTGGTGCCCAAATAATAGGATCAATCGTGATTGCAAAAGTGTAGTTGCTATTAAGGAGAAAATTTAGAAAGGATCCAGACCGAGTCACCAATAGGTTCAAGTGATGTAGCTATGTTGTGATTTGGTTGAAATTCTAGGTAAGAACAGCCATTTGGAATGATTTTGATGAAGTGTAGGGTTTTGAAAGATGTGTGTTATTAATAGTTTTTGCTCTTGAGTGAGTGTAGATGATGACAATAGGGAAGAAGTTCAGATTTACAATTTGTGGATAATTATAATAGTATTATTTTAAGACCGTAACTGTAAATCCGACGACTTGTGATGATGGAACAATCATTTTAGGCAACTACAACGACGCCATAACTTATTGGTAGATAAAAGTGGATCCTATAAGATCTTTTAAAAGACATGTGCCGAAGCCTTTCTATATGTTGAATTACAAAATCAGCAGATACCTAATGTTATCCATTTTTGTTGTCAACAAAGCATTTTTCAAAATTTTACCATATTTTATTATGTAAATCATTTAATTATTTAAAGTTCATCATTGTAATAGCAGATACAAGATATTTAAAATTTGTTTCAAAAAATACCTTTGTGAAAATATCTGTATATTGTTCATATGTATGGACCTTAATTAATTTAATGATTTTCTTTTCCGCACAATCTCTAATAAAGTGATACTTGATATTGATGTATTCTGTTTTTGAATGCTGAACTGAATTGTTGGTGATTGAGATAACACTATTGTTGTTAATGTGAATTGGAGTATTCATAAATTTTATCCCATAATCTCTAAGTTGAGATTGAATCCATAGCACCTGAGCACAATAACTAGATGCAACAATATACTCTGCTTCAGCAGTTGATGTAGACACACAGGTTTGCTTCTTGCATTACATGAAACCAATCTTCCCCCTTGAAATTGACATCCTCCTCAGGTAGACTTCTTGTTAATGTTTCATCCTCCATAGTCACTATCTGTATATCCATAGAGATTGAAGTCAACATTCTTAGGGTACCATAATTCTAACTTAGGTTCCCATTTAAGATACTTCAAAATCCTCTTGTCAACCATCACATGTGATATAGTTTTGCAGCAGCTTGGAATCTTGAGAACAAACATGTGGTAAACATAATATCTAGTGTGCTTGCTATGAGGTATATGAGAAATCCTATGATGGCTCTATACTATTGTTGATCAACTGCTTTCCCCTTAAGATCAGGAGTTAAGAAACATGTTTTGGACACAGGGTTTTTGTAGCTTTCTCATCGGTAGATTGAAATCTTACTAAGATGTCTTGAACATAATTAGATTGATTTATAAAGATTCCATCAGGTGCTTGTTTCATTTTAGTCCCAAGAAGAAGGTGAGTTCTCTTATTGAATTCATTTCAAACTTGGACTTCATGAGACTTTCAAAGTTTGTACACAATCTCTCTGTTTTTGACCCAAATATAATATCATTGACATATACTTGTACTAAAATGATATCCAAATTAACTTTCTTGATGAATAGAGTTTTCTCTATGGATACTCTGGTGTATTCTTTTCTCAGAAGAAAGTAGAGAGTGTCAAATACCACTTCCTAAGAGTCTGATGAAGCCTATATAAAGCTTTATCAAGTTTGCATACATAATCTGGATACTTAGGATCTTCAAATCTAGGTGGCTTACAAACAAAAACTTCTTCATTTATATCCACATCAAGAAATACACTATTGACATCCATCCAAAACACTTTGAAGTTTTTTGACGCAGCAAAAGCAAGAAAAATTCTAGTTGCTTCAAGCCTAGCAACATGAGCAAAGACTTCATCATATCAATCCCTTTCTCTTGTGTGTACCCTTGTACCACAAGTCTTGCTTTGTTCTTGATAAAAATGCCTCTGTCATCCTTCTTGATTCTAAACTATCAGGCCCCTATTGCAGTCTTTACTTTAGCAAGTGCATATTGTTTCTAGACTTCTATATTTGAAATTAAAAAAGGTTCTCTTGCAAAGATTCTACCTAGCTATTATCTCTTAAAGCTTCATTTACTTTGCTTGGTTCGAATTGAGAAAGGAAGCATGAGAATAAAGAGATGTTTGCTTCATGTGTCTTGCTTCTTGCCTTGACACCAGCATTAACACTTCCAATGATATTCTTAACTGGGTGCTCTTTATGGATTCTTAGTCTTGGGATCACTTGGAGTTGTTGAGAAACATCCAAATAAGAGAAGTTTGTTTCAGAAAGTTTAGTAGATGTATCATTTTGAGTGACTGGATCAGTTGTCGAATTGACTCATTCTTTAGCACTTGCCACACTTGACCCTTTTTCAAGAGATTTTCTATTACCATAATGATCAGAGACTCTTCATCTGATGAGTCATCATGAGCAAGTGATGATTGGTCTACATCATTTGTGCTACTAGCATCTTCTTCTTCTGAATATGAATGGATTGGATAATCAGTTTTTCTGTTGAGGCTGAGACCATGAGGTAAATCAACCCTGTAGTCTTCAGCAATGGTGACTTTTGTGTTTGCTCATCTGTCATATGAGTCTTCTGAAACATTCTCAAGAAAATGGTTAAAAGCATTTGTGAATCCATTCAGATCAAACATCTAACTTGGTGTACTTCCCACACTATTTGAGGAATTTTTATTGAATATGACACTCTTAGACTCCTCAATGGTGTGGTCAACTTTATTGTTTTATTCTGTAAGCTTTAGCTTGTGATAAGTATCCTACAAAGAAACCATCTATTGATTTCTTTTCAAATTTGGATAATTGATCTTTTGTATTTAGAAGTGTGCATGAACATCCAATAGGTCTTAAGAACCCTATGAATGGTCTTCTCTTATGCCATAATTCTTAAGAGGTTTTCCCATGAGTTTTAACTATCAACATCCTGTTCTGAACATAGCATGTAGTGCTGACTGCTTCAGCCTTTAATGTTAAAGGAAGTTTTGAGTCAGACAACATGGTCCTTGCAACCTCAATAAATGTCCTATTTTCTCTCTCAGCAACTCCATTTTGCTGAGAAGTTGTAGAAGCGTTATATTTTCTAGCAATACCTTTGGACTCACAAAAAGAGTCAAGATTGTGATTTTAAATTCTATTTCCTGTTCACACTTGATGATTTTAACCTTTTGATTAATTTGGTTCTTATTTTCAATGATAAATGATTTTATTATTTTAGTAATTTTATCTTTAGTTTCTAAAAAAGAAAACCCAAGTGGATCTTGTAAATTCATCTAATACAACCAAGTAATATAATTTTCTTCCTAAACTCTTTACACCAGTTGGACCAAAGAAATCCATATGCAGTAGATGTAAAGGAGTTGTGACAAATTTAATTCTGTGTACTTATGAAACGATCTTTGTTGCTTTCCTTTTTGACAAGTAACACAATGGTCAGCACAAGTAAACTCCTTGTTCAGAAGTCTATTTACTAACCCATTCTGAATTAGTTTATTCATGTTTTTTGTTTACATATGCCAATCTTCTGTGTCAAATGGAGGATTCATTTATTGAAGCTTTATAAAAGAAACGTGATACATTTCCTGATAATGATGCATTCTGCATGTTGAGCATGTATATATTGTCTCTCCTTGGAGCTCTTAAAGTATTTTATCATTTGGTATGACAAATCCATGAGATAAAACGATACATTCATCCTCTGTGGAAAGAGTGTTATATTTTTTACTACATAATTGAGATATACTCAACAAATTATAGTTCAACTCTTTCACATAATTCACCTGTCAAAGCTTACGTTACCATTGCTGACTATCCATCTGCCTGGAATGTATCCTCCTCTTGTATCATTTCCAAAGGAAACATATCTACCATCATATGGTTCAAGATTCAACAGGCATTATCTATCACTTATCATGTGCCGAGAGTATCCACTATCCACAATCAACAACTTATATTTGGCCTACAGATGTCCCTGCACATAAAGAAGTTGGTTAGTGATGAATGGGGACCCAAGCTTGTTTAGTCTTGGGTCTTCCAGATTTCAGTAAGATTTTATTAGTTTTAAGTGCTGAAAATTTGATTTCATGTTTGGGGTAATCAAAGGTTTTGTCCTGTTTGGTCTCCAGCTTTTCTTATGTGTTTTGGAATTGCTTGACTCTTTGACATCTCTTTGCTTTGATGACTTTGGAAGTCTTTAAATATGGTGAATATTTTTCAAAATTCTTCTTCTTTGAGTTTGCAGCTACTGATTTGTTCGACAGACTCTTTAGAAGTGCCGAATTTTTCTTGAAATCAACACTTGACTTGTTTGTTTTCCGAACATTCTTATGTACCATTTTTTCTTTTCAATGGCTTGTCAACACCTGTACATCCTTCTAAGTATTTGAGATGAGTGTTGGAGTGAGCAAAGGGACTGAATGGACGGTCTTTTGCAAAATAATTGTATTCCCTACATACTAGGCATATAGTCTTCATCTGTTGCCTAGCTATCTTGATCTCCTGCTTGAGTTCTTATAGCTTATTCTTCATTTCTTCCTTCTTTCCTTTCTTAATCAGCTCAAGATCAATGAAATCTTCAAGTATCATAATCTTCTTTATGGATTTCATCTGCTGGATTTTTTAGTAGCACTTGTTTTCTTGTTCAGCTTGTGGTCAATGTGAGTGAACAGATTTTTGAACTGTGGTTTCTCTTCTGAAGAGTTTTAGGTTCCTGTACAATAGTTTTTATTGTGTGTCTTTTTGTTGTAGCTATGGTTTGAGTGGGGTTTTGATTTGATGGAGGGGTAAGACTCGGCAGATAGTATGTTGGCTTCGAAAGATTAATTTTCCTTGATAAACTTCACTTTTCAAATCACATTCTTCTTTGCCTTAACTTGCAGTTCGTCCCTCCTCTTCTCCATCACTTCCTCTTCCTTTTGTCTCATCTCTTCTTCTCCATCTACCTCTTCAACTGCTCCCCCTTTTTCTTATTTTTCTGTTGTCTCAGCTTTTTAGAAGCTGGCTTTGTATAGACTGGATCAGCAGATACTTGCTTCTTTACCTCCAGGTTGCACTTAGTAGAGTGTATATCAATCGTGGTTCCATAGTATTGTACCCTAACCCTGTCTTGTTTTAATATACTTTTGGGAGTTTTCAGTAAAGCAATCAATTTTTAAAAAATTTTCAGCTTGAATATTTTATTTATCAGCATATGTTTTTGCTACAGCTAAATCACATAGTGCTGGGATGCGTGTGAAAAATATATATATTTTAATAAAGATTTTCGCACAGATTTATTTTTAATTGGTTATTACTAATACTAAAACACACACACAAGAGGCAAGTGTACATATCGTGTGGTAATATACTGATGGTAAGAATCGAGTATCAATCCGTGGACACATCGAGCCTACTTAACAATCCTAGTGATTGACTACCAGATTAGATTTTTGATTGACAAAATGATAAGTTGCATTGATGTAGTTAATATTTTTAGGGTTTAAAAACAATAATTAAAATAAAGTAAAATAATATTGAAACTTTTGGATTTAAAACCAGGGAATAAAGGCTATCATCCTAATTAGATTACATTTATATAACTGTGACAAATTGGTGGTGTGATTAAAGATATTGGTTAAAGTAATTATGTAAATGTTTATAAATGTAAGCTGGCGCGATTTCTCCTACATCCGCTCCGTAATGACTAGGACCACGTAAGGATGAGTTTTACCGCATAGGTCAAAGCCACTAGTACTGTGGGTAAATCTCTTGTGACCTTTTGATATACGATTTCTGGAAACATAACTTAAGGTTAAAAAATAGAGTTGACTAGTTTCCTTTCTAACATACCATTAATTTTAAAAAACCATAAGAATTACTATAGACTTTAGAAAGTTAAGGTGATATTATTTCAAATAACCATTTCTAGTTTATTAGCCAAAGATTTATTATGAAGACCGATTTCATGAATAAAAGTTACTCATACGTTTTTCAACCTTGTATGACATTCACAATTACAAATCATAAAGTAAATAACATCCCGTTCAAATGTAGATGCTACCCATAAAAATTGTAAGGATTCCTGAAGTCTGATGCAACCAAAACAGCTTAAGTGTCTCAGCAAACATGCACTAAGTACTGAAGTGAAGAATGCTTCGGAAGTTTTACACAAAGCATTAGAAAATACTCTAAGTGTAAAATCTTCCGAAGCCAAGACCATATCTTCCGAAGCCAAACATGAAGTCTTCCGAAGCTTCAGAGACAAAGTCTTCCGAAGCCTCATCCTATGAAGACAGATTTCTTCCGAAGACTTTTAGTACACATGCTTTATCTGATGTACTGTTCCATAAAGCACCTTTTCCGCTGCATCTCTGTAAAGTCACCAACTTACATGAGTTGGTGAAAAGGGTCATGCTTTTGGTAACTGTACATTGAGGTCTTGAGTCTGTAACTTTCCACTTTATGTACTTTATCCTTTTTGTATTGTAAAAGGATGTGAGCTATGGCATGTCATAGTCACAAGGTCAAAAGGCAGATATGCCTTTTGATCCTACAATTGATTTTGTTAGTGTCTAGTCAATTGTATCCAGCTGGCCTTCAAAGTATGGCCGGCTGTAGGTTGTAGTATAAGTATTTCAAGTTCTTGTATCTTTTCGTAATGCTTTTGTAACACTTGTAAAGAACTTGAGAAAGCAATATACTGCCTCCTTGAAACCCAACTCTCTTGTTCTGTCTCATTACTTACTTGTGTTCTTAGCATCATACTTGGTTACCCAGTTCACTGTTTGATTAGAGATTAGTTATTCTCCTCATTGTGTGATTGTGTTGTAATTGTAGTTAAGCCCTTAAACGATCCTGCAATTGGTATCAGAGCTTTCCAGGCTCTTGATATAAGATCTAACCATCTTAAGATCCCTCACAACACACAAAAGCTAAACTCTTCAAATGGCTGCCATCTCTAAGACTGATATGGAGACTGGAACCATGAACAAATCCCCACTGATCACTCTTGATGATTTTGACACCTGGTGCATGAGGATGGAAGGCTTCATCAGGTCTCTTGATTCAAGAATGTGGGAATCTGTTGAGAATGGACCTTTCATACCCAGCACCCCCTCTGCTACTGGTGCTGGTATGATTCCTAAAGATGTGGCCCAACTACTCAGATGAAGACAGAAAAAGAGTAGAAATTGATAGAAAGGCCATGACTGCTCTTCAGACTGCTCTCCCAAACTCTGTATACAGAGGCTTCAAGAAGTGCAAGACAGCCAAGCAGCTGTGGGATGCACTGAAGCTGATGTATGAAGGCTCCTCTGAAGCCAAGGAGAACAAGAAAGATCTTCTGAAGCAGCAATTTGAAAATTTCACCTTCAGGCAGGTGAGACCATGACTCAACAATACTTCAGGTATGTTGAGATTGTGGATACCCTAGTGGATGGAGGAGTTCCTCTTGAGAACAGGGACATTGTAAGGAAGTTCATGTCATCACTTCCTAGGCAATGGACACACTATTGTGTGGTAATCAAGAGGACTGAGAACCTTAAGACTCTTACTCTTACAGAGTTGTATGGAATTCTCAGTGGATACCAGATGGAGATGAACATGCAAGGTTCATCTGGCAACTCCAACAATCAAATGGGTCAGCCCTTCATGTGGTTGAAAGGGACAGCATAGAACCTCAACATCATCTCTTATGCTACCCTGACAACTCACAAAAGGGTCCTTTCATCACCTTCCCGGAGACACCAAGGGAGAACTTTACTCAAGGAAGCCCATTCCAAGAGACAAGCTCTTCTCAAGCCTTTGTGTCTGCAGATGAAAGCTGTGGGAATTATCTCTTCACTCTTGAAGACCTGGACTGTATCCATCCAGATGACCTGGAATACATGGAGATAGTTCAGCAGATGGCTCTCCTCACTCACAGAGCCAAGAAGTTCTACAAGAGGACAGGAAGAAGATTCCCAAGCAATGCTACCAGCAGCACAAAGTTTGGGCTGGATAAAAGCAAAGTTAAGTGTTACAACTGTAACCTTATGGGTCACTTTGCCAGGGAGTGTAAGGCACCTAAAACAAATGGGGGCCAAACACAACCCAGACCAAACTTTGCTGACAAAGCTCCTCAAGCTGAGAAGACAAAGCAACATGCTGCTGTTGCTGTTGAAGAAGGAGGCTTTGACTGGAGTTTTCAGGTGGAGGATGCTTCTCCAAACCAAGCACTGATGGCTGACCATGATGAAGCCAAGGTATTGGAACATCTTTGCTCCCCTGAATGCATTGCTAAAGTAAATAGATACAGGTCCTATAACCTAGAGATGAGATCTGATCTTGAGTCATTAAACATATTAAAATCTGATTTTAGAAAGTCTGAAAATGATTACAAGTTAAAGATAGAAGACTTGGAGAAAACCATTTCAGTACTAAAACATGAACATACAGATTTCAGAACTCAGATCCAAGATCTCATCACTAAGTTAACTGAGTGCCAGGCTGAGCTTGTGATCAGCAAAGCCAAGGCAGAGAAAAGTGTTCTTGAAGAAGAGACCTTCAAGAACATGATATCCTCATCCCTGCACAACAAAGTTTGTTATCAAAACAGACAGGGACTAGGATCAAATGAGATAGCTCCTCCACACACAATCTTGTCTGTAAGATCTCCTAGGTGTGGAACTTGTGAAGATGAGCTTCCTCTCATAGATCCTGTAAGTGAGGATGATGAAGAAGTGATAGTGAAGAATTCCTCTGAGAAGAGTGAAGAAGAGGATTCTTCCAAGGGCCACTATCCTTCTGAGGAGAAGAAATCAACTGTGATGACCAAGTCCAAAAGAAAGAACTTGATCAGAAAGAGCAAAAGAAAAGCAAAGAAGGCTCAAGAAATCAAGGCTACTTTTGATGCTAAGCAGAAACAAGTTTTTATCTCTGCAGGTTTCAAAGTAGTAAGGACTGAAGACATCAACCAAGACTCCTTAGCTAAGAGTCATGGTTCTTGTTCAAATCATCTCAGTGCCAAGAAGAAGACTGATTTGCTGTGTACCACTGCTGCACAGCCTGGACCATCAAACTCCAAGAACAGTTCACAGCCCAAGGAACTGTCTCAGCAGCATCTACCAAGATGAAGATGGAGAGGGGATGTGACCAAAGTCAGTCTTGCTCTCAAAGGGAGACTTCTTTGAAGAAGAAAATGTTATGTGTATGTGTGAAAGTACTTCTCACATTGCTAAGGATTGCCCATACAATCCTAAAAGTACTGTCCACATGACTAAAACAAAGACTTCAAAGAGTCTCAAGAAATCTCAAGCTTCGGAAGGAAAGTCTGTTTCCTTCGGAAGCTCCAAATCAAAGAAGGAGGTAAGTGGAAAATTACCTTCGGAAGCAAAGTTGGTCTCGGAAGAAAGGAATTCTTCCGAAGCACTAAAGTCTGCTGCAGTGACTGTAGACTCTTCCGAAGGATCAGTCATCAAAACTTATGAAGTTCCAAAAGCTTCTAAGGTTTTGAAGGTCAAGTCCAAGACTCCAAAGGTGGTGTGGAAGTCTAAGAAAGACCAAATGACTGAGGTTTCTCCATCAACAACAGCTGAAGATCCCTATAGTACAACCATAGGATCTATTACTGTTGCATTACCTTCTTTTACTACTTAATGAGCCCAAGACAAGTAAGGCTTGGGTTTCAAAATGTAACTAATCATCTTCTCTGTGCAGGAACAGCTCAAGACCAACAGGAATGTCTGGATAATTGACAGTGGCTGTTCCAGGCACATGACTGGCAATAGGTCTCTACTCCATAATTTTGAGAGAATTGATGGAGGACCAGTTGCTTTTGGAGGAGATGAAGGTGGTTACATTTCTGGAAGGGGCAAGGTCACAAATGGTAAGCTCAGCATTGAGAAGGTAAACTTTGTCAAGGAGCTTGGGTACAATCTTCTGAGTGTATCCCAATTTTGTGATCAGAGTCATAACATGCTCTTTACTGAGCATGAGTGCATTGTTCTCAAACCTGGTGTGGTCATTCCTCATGAGCATATCCTGCTCAGAGCCCCCAGGAAAGGGAACATGTACAAGATGGATTTGCAAGAAACATCTCCCTCAGGAGAAGTTTCATGCTTTCTATCTAAAGCAAATAGTGATGAGTCTTTCCTATGGCATAAAAGAATGTGCCATGTAAACTTTAAGAACATGAATAAATTAATTAAACATGATCTTGGTAACTGGAATGCCAAAGAAAGAGTTTACTAGTGATGATCATTGTGTGGCATGCCTGAAAGGGAAGCAACACAAAGTATCTCACAAGCCTAAGGAAAAGAACTCCATCACTACTCCCCTACACTTGTTACATATGGATCTCTTTGGCCCCACCAGTGTAATGAGTTTAGGAAGGACCTCTTACTGTCTGGTGATCACAGATGATTTTACAAGATTCACTTGGGTCTTCTTCCTTAGAACTAAGGATGAACCCCTGAGATTCTGAAGAATTTCATCTTAAAAGTTGAGAATCAATGTGATCACAAGGTCAAAACCATAAGATGTGATCAAGGAACTGAATTCAAGAACCAAATCCTTGATGCATTTTGTGATGAAAAAGGTATTACAAGACAATATAGTGCTCCCAGGACTCCTCAGCAAAATGGAGTTGCTGAAAGGAGAAACAGGACACTTATTGAAGCTGCAAGAACTATGTTGTCTGACTACTAAACTGCCTATCACCTTCTGGGCAGAGGCAGTCAATACTGCTTGCTATGTGCAAAACAGAGTTTTAGTAGTTAAGACACATGGTAAGACTCCTTATGAACTTTGGCACAAGAGGAAACCTTTCATTGGTTTTCTCAGGTCATTTGGATGTCCCTGCACCATCTTGAATACCAAAGATCAAATTGCCAAGTTTGCTGAGAAATCAGATGATGGACATTTCATTGGATACTCTTCTCAAGCTAAAGCTTATAGAGTATACAATCTCAGAACTAGAATTGTTGAGGAGTCAGCCAATGTGACTTTCAATGAGCACACTCCCTTGTGTGGCTGGTTCTGGTCCGGATTGGCTGTTTGATCTTGATTTAGTTACCAACTGTTTTAACAAATCTTGTGAGCATGTTTCAGGATCTGCAGAAAATCTAAATACAGGTGATCCTGATCCAAGATTTGAGCTAGGAAGATCTTCAACTCATACATCTTCAGCTCCAGTTGGAACTACTTCAGCAAATGAGGTTTCTATCAGCACAACAATGACAAATTCAGCTGATACATCTGGCATGCCTTCAAATTCCAGCTCAGAGGCCTCTCAACCAGATAAAGATACCTCACTTGTAGAAGACAACAATGGTGATGGTGATAGTGATCAGGAATTCCTTGATGCTAATAACCACACCATAGATGACAACATCAATGATGTCTCACACTCATTGGATCAAGTTAATCTTGATAAGTGTGATAATGTGGAGGGTGAATCTTCAGGACCAGATTTAAATTTCTCAAATTTAGATCTTTCCCAGCAACTTGCTGTGATCCCTCAGCTAAGGATCCACAAGTCTCACCCCACCACAAACATCATTGGAGATGTTGTCACAGGGGTAAGAACAAGAGGACAAACCCATGAAGCAAATGTTTGTCTTCACTCTTGTTTCTTATCTCAGATAGAGCCCAAGAAAGTTGATGAAGCTCTAAAGGATGGAAGTTGGGTTGAAGCTATGCAACAAGAGCTGCTTCAATTCAAAAGGCAGAAAGTTTGGAACCTTTGTCCTCTTCCTCATGGGAAGACTACCATTGGAACCAAATGGGTTTTTAGAAACAAGAAGGATGATAGGGGAATCATCATCAAGAACAAGGCAAGACTAGTTGTTCAAGGATACACACAAGAAGAAGGGATTGACTACACTGATGTCTTTGCTCCTGTAGCAAGACTAGAAGCTGTTAGGATATTCCTGGCATTTGCTGCATCCAAGAACTTCAAGGTCTACCAACTTGATGTAAAGTGTGCTTTCTTATATGGAGTGATTGATGAGGAGGTTTATGTCAAACAGCCACCTGGTTTTGTAGACCCTGATCATCCTGATTATGTCTGCAAGCTTGACAAAGCTCTTTATGGGCTGCATCAGGCACCCAGAAAGTGGTATGAGACACTATCTAAGTATCTCTGCAAGCATGGATACAGAAGAGGTACTATAGATGGAACCCTCTTCATCAAAGGACAGGGAAATGACTTATTGCTGGTTCAAGTATATGTTGATGACATCATCTTTGGTTCAACTAATCCAAAGCTCTGCAAAGACTTTGAGAAGCTGATGAAGGACAGATTTGAGATGAGTTCAATGGGAGAACTCAACTTCTTTCTGGGAATTCAAGTGAAGCAAGTTGAAGATGGCATCTTCATAAGTCAGTCAAAGTATGTTCAAGACATACTCAAGAGGTTCAATATGACTGATTGTAAGATTGCTAAGACACCCATAGCCAGAAACCACTCCCTTGGTCCAGATCTTGAGGGGGAGTGTGTAGATGACACTTATACAGGGCTATGATTGGGTCTCTTATGTATCTTACAGCTAGCAGGCCTGATATCATGTTTGCTACATGTATTTGTGCAAGATATCAAGCCAACCCTAAGATGTCTCACTTAATCACTGTGAAAAGGATTTTAAGATACCTCAAAGGTGCTTCAACACTTGGTCTATGGTATCCAAAGAATCCAAATTTCAATCTGTATGCCTATACAGATAGTGATTATGGTGGTTGCAATATGACTGCAAAGTCTACATCTGGGGGATGTCAATTCCTTGGTGGAAGGGTGGTCTCATGGCAATGCAAGAAACAATCCTGTGTGTCTGCATCAACTGCTGAGGCTGAATACATTGCTGCTGCAAGCTGCTGTGCTCAAGTGCTTTGGATTCAAAATCAGATGCTGGACTATGGATTTAACTTCAAGGAGACTCCTATCCACATAGACAACAATAGTGCTATCTCTATCACTGAGAACCCTGTGCAGCACTCAAGGACCAAACACATCAACATCAGGTATCATTTAATAAGAGATAACTATGAAAAAGGATTAATTAAACTAGTCAAAGTTCATACAGATGAACAATATGCTGATCTGTTCACCAAAGCTTTTGATGAACAGAGATTTAAGTATCTGATATCAGCTATTGGGATGATTAACTTTGAGTAGACTTTTTATTAAAACTAATTCTAATTATTTCTTCTTAAAATATGTGTGTCCTAAGTTGTCTAGTTCATCACTTTCATAAGCTCATGTTTTCTTTGGATGTAAAATTCTTTTTGAAGACTTTCCTTAGATTCTTGAAAATTTCTGATACTTCGGAAGATAAGATTTTATCTTCGGAAGAAAAACATGTCTTAAAATAAATAACTGTCTAAGAGATTTTACCTTCGGAAGAAGTAAAGATTCATCTTCCGAAGCTTAAAATTTTATCTCAGACACTTATCTATTTTCAAGAACCTTTTCCTTCCGAAGCAAAATTAACCTTCGGAAGCTTTGTTTATTTTCATACAAAGCATTCAAAGGTTTATTTCTCTTCCGAAGCATAAATTATCAAGACTCTCAGGAAAATCTTCCGAAGCCATTTTAGCTTCGGAAGCTTTTTAAATCAAAACTTCCGAAGACAAATAAACTTCGGAAGCTTTTCGAATTCCAAGAAAACTACTTTTTGAGCAAAAGTAAACTACTTTTTCAGAGGTGGGACCGACTTTCGGATTTCAAAGTTTATCCTCTTTCATTAACTTTGGTTCAAATCCCTTTTCATATAAATACCCAACGGTTCCCCCTCTTTCCCACTATCTTCCTCAATTCTACTGTTTCTCTAACCTAATTCTCTAAACCGCCTTTGCTTTCTACCTTTCTTCACCCTTAAGCTTCTAAATGGCCAACCTTAACCGCAGAAACAACCCTGATTTCTCCATGCAACTACACAGGCAACATAATCAAGTTGCTCTGTTAAGCTCTGAGAAAGATGCAAGTTTCTCAGAGATTTGCCAATTCTTGACTCTATCAAACTACTTCACCTCCCTGACCATTGATCCTCCTCTATATGAGGATCAGTTGCTTGAATTCTGGAAGACCTGCCAAGAGGTCATTATGGATGGGGAGAAGGCACTGTCTGCCACAGTGCAAGGGAGGACAGTCTTCATCACTCCGGCCATCATTAACCAACATCTACAGCTGGATGATGAAGAAGGTGAGGTGTCCTTTCCAAAAGAAGCTGTAAATCATTCTTTTGAGCAGATGGGCTATGAAGGAGATTTCTCTGTAAAGACCTTTAGGAAAGGGAAGGTCTCATCCCAATGGAAATTCCTGCTCCATGTGGTTATCCACAGCTTGTCAAACAAGCATGGTGGATGGGACCAGATTCCTGAGGATCTCTCCTTCATTGTTCATGGAATGGTTCAAGGGGTCAAGTTCAGGTATTCACAATTTGTATATACTAATTTACTTGCAAACTTAGACTCCTTAGAGTATTACATGTTTCCTAGATATGTTCAACACATTCTCAACTGTGAACTGGGCTCACAGTTGAGGGAAACAGGTAATATTCTTAAATTGGGACAGATGAAGCCCGGCATCTTTAAAATAATGAAGAAGCCAACTGTAGGCTTCTCTGGGGTAGAAACAGCCCTAGTCCCAAAAATGTTAGAGCTCATTGCTCAAGGTGACAACCTAGCAACACAAGCTAGTGTTGAACCCACACCTCTTTTGTCCCTACCATTAAAAAGACCAGAAATCACCCTCACCTACCAAAGAAAATCCAAACGAACCCCTGCTCAGACTATTGAGTCTGTGCAGGCCCCCAAATACTCAACCTTACAGGAAGAAGTGGACACTAGAGCTCCCACTTCTCCTGAGGAGCAAACCACTCCCATTACTTCACCTATCAGGGCTGAGGTTCCTCAAGCTCACCCTGATGAGCTCAATAGCCCAACAACCTTAAGCCTTCACTCTGAGTCTCAACACTCAAGTGGACAACCTTCAGGGGACAGCTACCATCCCCAGCCTTTGGATCTCAACCAACCAATTCCCAACCTATCCTTTTACACTGATGAAGACTTAGGATTCAGTGAGTACCATGAGTCTCTCTTCTCCTCCCCTACTCAAAGAGAGATGAGTACCTCTGACTCTCCTCAGTCTATCCCCCATCAGTCACCTGTACTGAGGTGGACACTTCTGAACCTGTTCAGGATGTCCATATGGAAGAGGCTCTCACTTTTGAAAGTGATTACATCATTAAGACCTCAACCATGGCAACTCAGCCCATTGGCATCTCAACTGAGGCTGCCAGTGAGCAGAGGAAAACCAGCAGCCAAGAAACTCAAGCTGGTGGTGAGAGAGAGGACTTTGGTCCAATCATCTCATCCCCCAATGAATCTTCTGATGAAGATGAGGGGAATTTGAGGCTAAAGGTGCAAAAACTGTCAAAAACATGCACCTATTTAGTCTCTAAGGTTAGTCACTTGGAATCTCAGGTGACTACCTTACAAAACAGGGTCAATGATCAGCAACTTCAGATTTCATATCTGCAGGAAAAACTAGCTGGGAGACCTTTAAGAAGAGCTCAACCAGGAACACAAGAACCTGTGGAAGTGATTGACTTATCCTCCAGCTCACCTATGCAAGTGGGTGATGCTACCAAAAAGGGGGAGAAAGTTGTTACAACCACAGAACCTGGGAGTTCTTCAGAGAGAATGGACATAGAGGACTCACCATCCTCACTTGCTGTTGTGCATTCTCAGCAACTTCCTCAAGTTCACATTAATGTGGACTCTATAGACTCTCTCATCAGGAGTCTCTTTGAGGAAGGCATACCAAGGGCTGTCTCATCTCCACCACTGGGAACTAACAATCAAATCATAAGGTGGAGGTATGATGATGACAGAAGAGCCCTCATACTTCAAAGAGTTCAAGGCCAACAAGAAGTTTTTCAATTCCAAAGCCTGAGCTTCTATGAAAGACTGGATTTAGTCAACCTACCACTTGTCAACCCAAGCAATTCAAGACAAGCTGACAGGCTGGCTCAAAGAATCCAAGACAGGATCATGGCAGAGTTCTCTCTAAGAAGGAGACTTAGGGAATCAGGCAATGTCATCGGTCAACTGGATGTTGAGGTGGACCCTAAGATTAGTTTCATAGGGGAAACCTTGACTGAAGGCCCAGTGACAGAACCTGAGACCCCTGTCTCATCATCAACAACTGCTGCTGAGGTCCAAACTCCAACAGAGACACCTGCTGGTGAAGGTGTTTCTCAGCCTCTCTCTGGCCAGAGCATGGAAGCTACTCCAAGCAATGAAGGCCAAGCCTCAATCCTCCTGAGTCACAAAGGTCTGTTGGTGACAAAGGGAAAAGGATAATGACTCCTGAGGAAATTGAGGAGGAAGAGAGAGAGAGGAAAAGGAGACTAAGGGGAGAAAGTTCCACTGGGTCATCTAGCTTCATGCAAGCTGCAATCAGGGCTGCCCCCAGACCAAATACTCAGGATGATGAGTTAAGGGCAGTCAGGATTACTTACTTACAGACCAGGAACTATGATATTGATGATATCATCTCCCTCCCCTTAGAAGAACTGAATGAACTGGCTGACAGAGAAGTGTCAAGAGAGTTGAAGGAGAAAGAGGATGCAATGATACTTCTCCAACTCAAAGAGGAGAAGAGACAGAAAAGACTTACAAGCATGCTCCTACTCTCTCACCAGTTCAAGAAAGTCCTGCACAAGAAGATGTGGCTCCACAAGAACCTCAGGTAGATAAAGAGGAAGATAGGATCAAAATGATCAACTACCTGAGTGCCACAGGCTTCTATCAGGCAGATGCACTTCTCCCTTTATCCTATGACTTCATTGAGTTTGAGTATTTAAAACAACTTGAACTTGAGCTAGTCAAGGAAAGAAAGACAACCAAAAGGAAACTAAGGGAAGAAGCTGCAAAGTCAAGGGCCACCATTCAAAAGAATGCAAAGAAGTCTGCTGACAGACAAAGAATGGTGAGCTTCTTGAAGCTGTATGGATTCTCCGGAAGGAGACTTGGCCCCATGGCTCTATCCACTATGGATGAGCATATTAGGGTGATCAAGCAGAAGATTAAGAGTGGAGAACTTATTGACTTACACTCTCTTCCAAGTCAAGTCCCACCTGAAGTGGAGGTCAAGTTTGAGCAACCAGAGACACCTCAACCAGCACCTCCAGCTGAGCCTCAGCAAGCTTCATCTTCTGATCCTAGGCAGGGTCAAACTCCCTCTCCTTCTGAACCTGTGAGGGAGGAACACCCAACTGAGAAAGACACTGATGATCAACCTGGTGCTGCAGACCAGTCTTCTCAGTTAAAGACAACCAAGAGGAAGAAGAGGATGGCTTCTAAACCAAAGACAAAGAAGAAGAAGCCAAAGTCATCTACCTCTGCACCTCAGGCTGAATCAGATCAACCTGAGGAAGTGCATGATGAGGCAGCCCAATCAACTCCTATTCAAGTGGCTCCTCTAACTAGTGAGACACCCATCTTATCCTGGACATACTCTACCAATCCAGAGAGATGGACTGTTATCAGAGATCAAGGTGTTGAGAATGTCTACTCATGGCAAGACATAATCAACTTACCTCTGCATGATCTCTTTGAGATGAGAAGATACTATGAAAGTCTTGATGATCCTGACCATCTCATGAAGAAAGGAATGGTCCTGATTGTACTGAAGACTACCAACATTTGAAGATCTTCTAAGTGTTTTGGTAGCATCAGCCTAGGGGGAGTTTGTAAGGATTCCTGAAGTCTGATGCAACCAAAACAGCTTAAGTGTCTCAGCAAACATGCACTAAGTACTGAAGTGAAGAATGCTTCGGAAGTTTTACACAAAGCATTAGAAAATACTCTAAGTGTAAAATCTTCCGAAGCCAAGACCAATATCTTCCGAAGCCAAACATGAAGTCTTCCGAAGCTTCAGAGACAAAGTCTTCCGAAGCCTCATCCTATGAAGACAGATTTCTTCCGAAGACTTTTAGTACACATGCTTTATCTGATGTACTGTTCCATAAAGCACCTTTTCCGCTGCATCTCTGTAAAGTCACCAACTTACATGAGTTGGTGAAAAGGGTCATGCTTTTGGTAACTGTACATTGAGGTCTTGAGTCTGTAACTTTCCACTTTATGTACTTTATCCTTTTTGTATTGTAAAAGGATGTGAGCTATGGCATGTCATAGTCACAAGGTCAAAAGGCAGATATGCCTTTTGATCCTACAATTGATTTTGTTAGTGTCTAGTCAATTGTATCCAGCTGGCCTTCAAAGTATGGCCGGCTGTAGGTTGTAGTATAAGTATTTCAAGTTCTTGTATCTTTTCGTAATGCTTTTGTAACACTTGTAAGAGAACTTGAGAAAGCAATATACTGCCTCCTTGAAACCCAACTCTCTTGTTCTGTCTCATTACTTACTTGTGTTCTTAGCATCATACTTGGTTACCCAGTTCACTGTTTGATTAGAGATTAGTTATTCTCCTCATTGTGTGATTGTGTTGTAATTGTAGTTAAGCCCTTAAACGATCCTGCAAAATTTACCCAAGACCGTCATAACATTAATATAATATAAATCACACCATTAGTTCATCACAAATTACATAAGTTTCATCCAATTAGGATGATAATGAGAATTTAGCTCATCATGAGCTTGAACATAACAAGAAGTAAACTAGAAGATAGATATGAAATCATCGATGAAATGGAACAATCAAACATGTGATCCATAATGAATGATGTTTAGACAATCCCGAGCTTCTTTCAGGTGTTGTATGCACCCCAAGCCTCCAATGATCTTTAAGGCTTGATTCTCGAAAGAATTCAGCAGAGTAACTCTTCCACCAAAGGCTTGCCAAAATGGTGAACTTAGGCCTCTATTTATAGGCTTTCTAGAGTGCTTAAGCACGGCCCCGTGCTAGTACAATGCTTACAAAAGTTGGTCGGTTCGTACGTGTAGAAGGTGTCGGGCACAGCTCCATGTTAAATGGGGCATGACCGCGTGTTTGAGGTGGGGCACGGGCCCATGCCTCCTGGAGAACGCCCCCGTGCTCTCTTTTTGGGGACAATACTTTTTGTCCTGTCAGATATCCAAGCACGGGGGTGTGTTTCAGGCAAGACATGAGGGCGTTCTTAATGAGGCACGACCCCATGCTTGGACTCCAAAGCTCAGATTTCTTCAATTTCTTGTCAAATATGCTTCTTTTGTTCATCTTGCCCTTTTTAACACTTGAAAACACAATTTAACAATTTTAAGTATATAATCATCACTTTAAGGGAGATATTAAAGAATAATTGATGTGATTTTGATAAGATTTTTATGTATAATTTAGAGCACATTAAACATTCCCACACTTGAACTTTTCTTGTCCTCAAGCAAAATCACTTAAAATAACAATTCCACCAAAAACCAAATAAATCAAATGATAAATATGTTTTTCGGGAAATATGCAAGTAAACATTATTTCATCCAAATGTAAACATTTAAAGCATATGTAAAATGATATCGTAGCAAGCAATATATTAGTTAGTAAAGATTATTATCATATAAAAATACACACTTCTCACAAGATGCACTCAAACTCGACTAAATATATGGAGTCATAATCAGGACTAAGTATTACTAATACGCCCAATTGCCTAGTATGAATACATGTGAAATCATATGCTTGTTAAGGGATCAAATCTCCACCTACTTAGATATTTACTTGCATAAATTGTTAGGTCTTTGATGGATTGTAACTTTGGCTTGGGCTCGGGTATGGAATATTTGGAAAAAGTGGCTAAATGCTAAAGATGACGGTCTTGGCTTATTTTTCTAACATAAACTACAAGGAAAGCAGTAAAAGGCTCACTATACAATATTTCTAGCTAGAAGGGATATGCTAACTTGAGGACTCGTTTAAGGTAAGATTATCAAAACCTTCTTTGCTTTCAAAAACCTTACTTCGTCTTTCACCCGAAGATACATAAAACTTTCCTTCGTAAGGATCGTTCGAGTTGAAGCCTAATAGCACCAATCGGATCAGTTCTGTGTATTCATATTGTGACTCGGTTTGGTTATTTTTGAATCTTCCATTATGGGACCAATTTCCACAATTCGGACATCTTTTGTATCTTTTTGCCTGGCTCTTTACAGTGGTTTCTAAGACACCACAAAATGGCGGAACTTGTTACTTTTTTCGTCATTTCTTTCTTGCGTCGAACGTGAGGTTGAAAATTTGTTCGCGGATTTCCGGGGGAAGTCACGGTTTTGCGTGATGAAGGCAACAAAGCAAATTAAAATAAAAAGAAATGCATTCCAGTTCTTTTAGGTTTCTAGTGTAAAACTAAATATTTCTTTTTCTTCACTTCTCTTTTTTTTAATAAGCCAAAAACGTGCCTTTAACGATGAACGTGGTTTGTTGAAGGGTTTTTGGTTAAGTGACTTGGTGGCTCAGGTAATCGAGAAATAAAAACGTTTAAGCTCAACAGGGCTAACTAGAGTTGACGTTTGGGTAAGGAAAGTCAAAAGAAAATGGTTGGGGCTTAAATGGTTAAGGTTTCCTAATGCCTAACTCCTTTTTATACAATAAATACTAATTAAGATCTTGAAATGTATACCCAAAGCAAGTTCTAATCACACGAATATAAGGCACCCTCAATTATATCCAGAATGAAAGTAGAATTGCAAAAGTTGTTTAAGGCTAAACAATAAAGTCATATATGGATGGAATTGAGTAAAAGTGTTTTATTTTTTATGATTAAATATTTTTACTATATCATTGGTTTTAAGGATATCACAAAAAAAATATTTTTAATTTTATTTGGATGTCGTTTATTTACTTATTCATTTCCCGAAACATATATTTATAATTTGGTTTATCAAAAATTATTTAAATTTAGTTTCTTGTCACAAAAACTAATGGTTAAGTGATTTTTATAATTTTTTTTAATTTGGACCTTTTTAGCAAAGTGTCAAATGTGTGTTTAAATTACCCCATCCCCACACTTAAAATTCACATTGTCCCCAATGTGATTAATAAATTAAAACCAAGAAAGGTAACAAAATAACTCCCCTAAAGATGATGAATTTAAAACTTGTGATTGGAATCCTTAGTCACCTTAAGTTGTGAGAATGCTCGGGATCACTTGAAATATCATCAATTTAGTGAAGACATTAAGATCCTAAACACACAAAATAAAAAAATGACATAAATTAAAAGATAGATTGGCACGAAACAGCTATGAGTGAGCCCCTAAAGTGATACCATTTTCAAGAGATTTATGGCGAGATATCCCCTCACTCATGATACATTCGTTCCTGATGTATGTGACATCGTTGTTCAGGTCATCGACTCGAGAATGCAGATTTTCGACTCGGTGGAAGGGTTGTTGTGCGTATTCAAATGATCTCCTTGCATGGTTGCTGGTGGTTTGGATTGCTTCATAAAGGTCTAACATAGTCGGGAATTTTCTATCGTGTGAACCGGAAGCCCCGGCTTCTTCATGTTGTGGCGGCATATCGAGGTCCATGATGATTTCCTCAGGATCCGCCGGATCCCAGATTTGTCCCTTCCTGTCCATAAACCTCAACTGTCCATTTGGTAGGTTTGTTATCATGTACATGTTCATGCAAATGCTCAAATCTAACAGTCCTAGCCTCACTCATTCAGTTCCCTCCGTGTTACACCAATAACTCTCGTATAGGTTTAGAATCTAGCTTTCTCCAAACATGGGTGTTGGAGCACCTTGCATTTTTGGCAAACAGATTACAAAACAAATATCCAATATTATGTGACAATTGATTTACAATGCAATATAAAATCAATAAGTACCTCAAGTTAACAACTCCCTCGCTTTGACCACGAGCTATTATCGAATGGCTAAGTAACCGATGTATGTAACTCAACAGCGGGTCTCGTATCTAGCTGCTTTTGGTTTTACTCGAGTTGAACACCCCTGTTCCAATTCTCTCCTAAAATGCTCTTCGCATGGCACCACTCTCCGCGTCTTTACTTTCCTCGTCTGGAAATGTATGGTATGCTGGCATTCCTAATATTGTTTCCTCCTCCATTTCTTGTTCTATATAGATACCGAGATAGACACTGAATTGCCAACGTCCACCAAGTTTAAATGAAACTGCTTCATCATCCCATAGGTCAGAGTCTTTCATGCTAAATCTGAAAGATGCTAAAAATTCAAGAGTCAGTTCATAAACAGAAAGTTTGTTTTGTGAAAACAGACGTTTCCAGTGAACACTCAATAAATTATTATATCTTTCGAGCTGTCCGACAACAGTCAAGATTTCTTCATCTGCTTATAGATATGATCTTTCAGCCCTTTGTAACAGTCTTTGTAGCCTGTCACGACACCATCTTTCACGGCTCCCCTTAAATTGTGAATAGGGATGATCTATGATCCTGAAATTTTAAACAAATAAGTTAAACTATACAAACAAATTTTTTGAACAGTTTTATTACATTAGTGACAAACATGGGTTTCATGAGACATAACACCATATTTGTTCAACTCATGTTTAAAAACAGTTAAAAGTTAGACATTTAAGAAAAACTGTTAAACATGGGGGTGTGTCTTGTGAAACTAGGGGTGCGAATAACATTTTGAGGTATCAAATTTTAACTCAAGCACGCGTGCTTTTGTTTGTAAACCTTTGATTAAGCATGGCTTTAACGTTTTCTTGCTTCGAAAGCAAAGATTACACATGTATCATTTTAATCACTTGTTAATAATTCAAGGCACCCAAAATATATATAGTGTTTAACACCACTTGTTTGACAATTGAACTCTTGTAACTTGAATGTGCTTAACAATGATTCAACCACAAATTATGAAGGTAGTATTGTTTATGAAAGGAAAAACATACTAACAACTAACTAAGCATAATAATTAACAACTAATCAACTACAAAGATAAACATGAACAAGAAGGGGTAAAGTATTGATCATTCCATAAGACTTTTAATTACAAAGTTTTACATATAATTGCAGGATTTCGGTTGTTTAGAGACCTAATCACCTAACTACATGTAAATGACTATCATTATACAAGGAATTAGTAATACTAACCTCTTGGACAATCACCCTTGAAAATAAATACAAGAACTCTTGAAAACAAGAAAGAAAAATGGTGATGAAAATTGAAGTGGATACGAGTTCTTGTAGGCATGAAGTTGTTTTTTATCATGGAGAATTGATAGGGAACAAGACAAATGACTGAAACTAGTCGGAAAGTGTCATTTTTTTGTCGAACATGGGGGCGTGCCTCCCTTGTGTTACCCAATTTCAGTTTTTCGTTGTTCCGTTTTTATGTTTCGCGCGTTACGCAATTTACCTGGTTAAGTTTTATCACTTCCAAATCACCTGAAAAGTTAAGAAAATAGTCCTAGAGTTAATTAAAACAAACCAAATGACAATTACATTTCCTAGGGTCCTACGGTTACATGACACGTTAAAAGCAGAGAGTCTGAAGTTGCAAAATTAGACTCCTTAACGCGCATCAGCGGACATAACACATTGAAAAATACTTCTAAAAGAAGCCCCACACATTTCGTGTGGAAGGGTTGGAATGGGATAGTGGGAAGTGTGGTTGCTTAAATCCGCAAGCTGTCGGTTGACGGAAACAAGTTCCTCGCCCATCTCTTGAACTTTTTGGATGAGTTCAGCTAGGCGTTGGGATGCGATGAGGTTCATCTCAGTCATCTGCTTGATCAGTTCATGGAACTTGAAGAAATATTCTTGCATCATTGACTCTCGCGTTTCAGAACGTGGTTTCTTCGCGAGATTCCACCTTGAACTTTCGTGACTTGATTCTTTCATCTTTTAGACGTTTTTAAGTAGGAATGGGTGTGATGAAATCTTGGAGCAAGTATGGTATTTATATACAGGTCGTGAAAGTTAACCAAGGGGGAGTGCTTAGCCAGGCACGACCCCGTGTTTGTCAAAATTAGTCTTAAATTTAACCTTCAACATTCTAGAGTCGTCAGCAGATATCGTGCAAAATTTTTGTCAGAGGCACGGGGGCGTGCTTCATGGGGAACGCCCCCATTCTTGTGCTTGTGAGGTCCAAGAAAAAGTTAAAAATCAAAGAAAAACCTATGTACAGGTGCCGCGTTTAAGTTTCGGGTCTTCAGCGCGACCCTTTCCCACACTTAGTCTTTGTCGGGGCAGAGGTGTAATTCCTTTTGAGAAAATCTTGGTTGGTCTATCATTATACGGTTTCAAACGACGAACATTTACTTTTAAACTTAAACCGTTGTGGTTGTCGATTTCGATAGCACTATTCAGAAACACGTTTTTAATCGTATAAGGTCCAGACCAACGTGATTTTAGATTTTCGGGAAACAAACGTAATAAGAGTTATACAGTAAGACACGTTCTCCCATATGAAATCGATTAGTGTTCTTTAATCGAGAGTCGTGGAATTTCCTTGTCTTTTCCTTGTAAACCCTAGCATTTTCGTATGCTTGTTCTCAGTTCCTCTAGTTCGTGGTTTTGTAGAAATCAATATTTTCTTGCAATGTCATGGTCTAGGTTTGCTGCTTTAACTGCCCAATAGACCTTGTGCTCTAGTTCCATAGGTAGATGACACGACTTCCCATAAACTAGTTTGAACGGTATTGTGCCAATGGGAGTCTTATAGCCAGTTCGAAAAGCCCATAATGCATCATCTAGCTTGGTAGACCAATCCTTGTTATTTTGACCTACGGTTTTCTCAAGGATTCGTTTGATGCCTCAATTAGTGACTTCAGCTTGCCCATTTTCTTGTGGATGATAAGTAGTTATAAAGCGATGGTGTACTCCATAACGAGCCATTGCTTTCTCGAGCTGGTTGTTACATAAATACGTTCCTCGGTCACTAATTAAAGCTTGGGGGCATCAAAAGGAGACAATAGTTTCTTATGGAATCTTAAAATGTTTCTTGCATCATTGGTAGATAGGGCTTGAGCTTCGGCCTATTTTAAGACATAATCGACTGCTACCAAGATGTAACGATTGCCAAATGACAACGGGAATGGCCCCATGAAATCAATACCCCAAATATCAAATACCTTACATAATTGGACGGGTTTATGAGGCATCTCATCTGTGTTGAGATATTAGTTGCTCCCTGATATGCATCATAGGTGCGTACCATGTTATGAGCATCCTTGAAGATCATGGGCCAGTAAAATCCAAAGTCAAAGACTTTCTTGGCTGTTAGGGTTGCTACATGGTGTCCTCTTATGGGTCCTTCATGACAATGCCTTAGAATCTGTTCCACTTCACTTCCATACACACATCCTCGGATAAGTTGATTTGCACCAATTCTAAACGGATACGGGTCTTCCTAATAGTAATGCTTAATGTCAGGAAAGAATTTCTTCTTTTGCTTCTAAGTCATTCCTTTGATAAGGATTCCACTTGCCAAGTAATTCACGAAATTAACAAACCAATTATGTTCATCGATTGAGCATTGGATTTGCATAAGAAGTTCGTGAGGAAAATTTTAGTTAATTTTGGATTCCTCAGTTTGTGAAAGACTTGAATGTTCAAGACGCGAGAGAGGATCGGCCTGCAGATTTTCTGCTACTTTCTTATCACAAATTTCAATGTTGAATTCTTGAAGTAGAAGTATCCAACGAATCAATCTTCGCTTTTCATCTTGTTTGTTGAACAGATAACGAAGGGTTGTATGATCGGTGTAAACAATTTTTTCAAAGGATTAGATACGAGCAAAATTTATGAAATGCGTAAACTACTGCAAAAAGCTCTTTCTCAGTGGTGGTGTAGTTTTCTTGTGCGTCGTTTAGGGTTTTGCTCGCGTAGTGAATTGGATAGAATTGCTTATCTTTCCTTTGTCCTAATACGGCTCCTACCGTGAAATCGCTTACGTCACACATGAGTTCAAATGATAGCGTCCAATCAGGGGAAACCATGATCGGAGTGGTGACCAGGCTCTCCTTTAGCAAATTGAATGCACTAATGTATTTGTTGGAAAATACGAAATGTTCGTCTTTCTCAAGAAGTTGAGTCATTGGTCGTGTGATTTTTTGAGAAATCTTTGATGAAACGACAGTAGAATCGTACATGACCTAGGAAGCTTCTGATTTCTTTCACGGTTGTCGGATGTGAAAGTTTGGAAATAGCATCGAATTTGGCTTGATCAACCTCAAGCCCTGCTCGAGATATCTTATGTCCTAACACTATTCCTTCAGTAACCATGAAGTGGCACTTTTCCTAATCTAAAACAAGGTTAGAATCTTCACATCTAGCCAAAATCTTTTCCAGATTTTCAAGACATTATTCGAACGAGTTCCCAAAGATGGAGAAGTTATCCATGAAAATTCCAGAGTGTTCGATCATGTCGTGAAAGTTTGCTACCATGCATCTTTGAAATGTAGTAGGGGCATTACACAATCCAAAAGGCATTCGCTGATAAGCAAATATGCCATATGGACAAGTGAATGTCATTTTCTCTTGATCTTTGGGAGCAATAGGAATTTGGAAATAACCTAAGAAACCATCGAGGAAACCATAGAACATTTTACCAGATAGTCTCTCAAGCATTTGGTCGATGAAAGTCAGAGGGAAGTGATCTTTCCTTGTTGCATCATTGAGTTTGCCAAAGTCAATGCAAACCCTCCATCCTGTAACCATATGAGTTGGAATAAGCTCATTCTTCTCGTTAGCAACAACAATCATTCCTCCTTCTTTGGAATAACTTGGATGGGACTGACCCAAGGCGAATTAGAAATATGGTAAATCAAACCGGCATCTAGCAGTTTGATTACTTCTTTCTTCACCACCTCTTGAATGCTTGGATTTTTACGTCTTTGAGGTTGAATGATGGATTTTAAGTTCTCCTCCATCAGTATTTTATGAGTGTAAGTGATTCCCTTGTCCACGATTTTCCATGCAACTGCTTCTTTATGTGCCTTAAGCATATTGATCAGCTTGTTCTTCTCTTTATTGATAAGACGGATGAGATTATGACAGGAATTTAAGATGTGTTTTCAAGAAAGGCGTATTCAAGATGAGACAGAAGTTCTTTGAGATCTAAAAACACAGGATCTTCGATAGAAGGTTTGGCTTTAGGTTCTAATTTGTGTTCGATGATCTCGAATGCTTTTTGATAAGATGATGTTTCATCAACTTCTAATTCTGGAATGATTTGATTCTCACAGATGGGTTTAGTGGTTTGGACCTCTATTAATTAAGTGTTGCAAGCTTCATATTGAAGAGTTTTCTTTAAATGACAGCTTATGATCGAATCACAAACATTAATGTAATAGAGTGAGTCATCATGATGTTGAGGGTGTTGCATGGATTGTTCTATGTCAAATGTCACTTCCTCCTCATCCACTCAAAGCGTGAGTTTCCCAGTGAAAACATCTATGAGGGCTCGAATAGTTACTAAGAAAGGTCAACCCAGGATAAGAGGAACATTCTTATCCTCATCCATGTCAAGGGTCACAATATCAACGGGAAATACGAATTAATCGATTTTAACTAAAATATTTTCAATGATGCTCGCCAGATATTTAACAGAATGGTCAGCTAACTAGATGCTCATTCTGGGTAGGTTTGGGTTCACCTAAGTTTAACTTTTTAAAAACCTCATAAGACATAAGGTTAATGCTAACACCTAAATCAGCTATCGTGTTGCTAACAGAAAAATTTCCTATTAGGCAAGGTATGGTGAAGCTTAGTGGATCAGTCATCTTTTGAGGTAGTTTGTTTTGAAGAACTACACAACATTCCTCACTAAAAACTACGTGTGATAACTCTTCCAGTTTCTTTTTGTTTGACAACACAACCTTTAAAAACTTAGCATAATTTGGCATTTGGGCTAAGGCTTCCACCAAGGACAGATTGATGTGGAGTTGCTTGAACAACCCTAGGAATTTGCCATATTGTACCTCCATTTGTTTTTGTCTCAAACAACCTGGATATGGAGGTGGTGGAACATAGGGTGGTGTAGGTACGTATTTCTTGGCTGGTTCTTCAACATCAACAGGTTGCTTTTGCTTATCACTTGCATTACTTGGAGTTTTGGTTTCAATTTCTTCAAGGATGGGTTGTAATGCAGGTGCATCACCTTGATTGGTTTTACTACTCCTTGTGGTGATGCCTTTGACTTGAGCATTAGGGTTTGTCAAAGTGTTGCTAGGCAAAGCACCTTGTGGTCTTTCAGATAGCTGTTGTGCTATCTCCTACTTGGTGTTTAATGGTTTGCAATGATGATTTATTGCTTTTGATGTTGTTGATGCATGTATGTCCCTAGATCATGATATGAAATGTAATAGATCTTGTTTGTCTGATTATGATGTAATGTGAAGTGATTAATGAAATGATATGGATTTTTGTGATTTGTAATGTCTAATATTTCATTAATGAGTCGATATTGAATTGGTTAATTAGGTTTGTGATTGTTTGAATGGTTACACATAATGTTATATTAATTAATACATTCAAACTTAACTTAATGAAGTTCTCATGCGAATGGCCCATGCGAATGGACCACACGCATGAATAACTTCATACGATTGACTCAGTCGCACGACTGAACCAGGACACTGGATCAGTCGTATGATTGACACATAAGATTGGCTCAGTCGCACGACTGAACACTCAGTCGTGCGGATGAATCAACCGCATGGTTCAATCGCACGACTGAACCATACTTATGGTCCAGTCGCCCGAATGAACAATACTAACCTATAAATAGAACCCAATTCGTGGAAAAACGTAAGCATTCATACCATTACGACTCCAGACGTACCCTAGCCGTCCAGAAGCCTCCCAAATCGTTCTCCAAGTTCACAGAACACATTAGATCGATTCCCAATGGACTTCTAACGTTAGATTCAATTCTTGATTGATTCTTCGTGTGTTCTCACTGATTGGATTGCCAATCAAATAGGATTCCGCACTATTTGATCTGGTTTACATGCTAATCACTAGGTATTTCGTTCAAATACCAGGTCCTAACAAGTGGTATCAGAGCTTTGGCTCTTGATTACGTGTGATTCAATCAAGATTGCATAAAAGTTTGTGTTTTTGCACTAAAAACGCAATCTTTGGTGTCAAAAGTGATCTTGGACGTTCCCTGCTCAT
Organism: Flaveria ramosissima; assembly: GCA_025215565.1. NCBI lineage: Eukaryota > Viridiplantae > Streptophyta > Magnoliopsida > Asterales > Asteraceae > Flaveria > Flaveria ramosissima. The sequence continues at coordinate 67,382,162 of CM046039.1, forward strand.
CAAAGTTTGGTTTCTACGGACTTAGGCGATTAGACCTTGCGAAAATTCGAATTTTTACGGCTAAAACACGTTTAACCTAGAAAATTTCGCAAAACAGCAGCTTCAGTCGCACGAGTGACCCATTCGCACGACTGGACTCCATTCGCATTGCCCATACGCACGATTGGACCTAGTCGCACCTTCATTCGTACGATTGAACAGTTCGTTCGCAGTGCTCATACGCATCAGCTTCATTCGCACGACTGAACCAATCGCTTAGTTCAGCCGCACGATTGAACCAGTCGCAGAGTTCATACGCACGACTAGACCATTCGCATCCTTCAGTGGCACCAGTGACAGTTTGTTTTATTAGACTAAAGTTATTCGCCATGGAAGATCAAATGTCAGCCTTTACTGCTGGGAAGGACTCTAGGATACAGAACCTGCTGTTGCTTGAGAGTGAGGTGGGTAATCATAATAAACCACCAAAGCTCTTGACGTTAGATGAGTTTCCCAACTGGAAACAACGTTTTGAGATCTACCTCAATGGAGTGGATCCGAATCTGTGGGAAGCCATCGAGATTGGGTATAGTACTCCGGTGGGAGCTGATGGAGTTAAGCTAACGTTAGGAGGGATGACGGACGCGCAGAAAGTTAAATACAATGCAGAGAAAAGAGTTTATGCATTGATTACACAGTCTATCCCTAAAGACATATTCCACCAGTACTCAGAGAATAAGCAGTCCAAGAAACTATGGGATGAGCTAGAAAAGAGGTACGACGGGAATGCCTCGTTGAAGGCAATCAAGGCTAAGGAGTTAAAGAAGGAATTCGATAACTTCTCATCGATGGGGAACGAGAGTTTAGACGATGTCATAGATAGATTCTACCATCTGATGAGTGAACTGCATACACATGGGGTGGCTACTACCATGGAAGAGAAAGTTACTAACTTTGCAGACGGATTGCCTGAAAAGTGGGCTTCATTCGTGTCTAACCTGAGACAGAATGGAATGCTAGCAAAGCTGGATATAAATGACTTCATTCTAAAGTTGCGAGAAGAAGCACTTAGGATGAAGTACAGAGCTCAAAAGTCTTCGTACACTCAAAATCCAGCTTTGTACAATGTCACGCCTCAAGCTAAGACATCTGGAGCACCTCTCCAGACTGCATTTGTGTCTAGCTCATCGGGTCCTTCACATGCTTCTCCTTCAGGATCAGACACGTCGGGATCTTCGTGTACCCACTATATTGGAACTGAAGCAAGTGCTACTAAACTGAAGACCGAGAACCTCGGTAATGTGACTGTGGAAGTAGCTCGAGAGCATATGGATCTTTTGGCTGTAGTGGTTCATTCTTATGATGGACTTGTTGCCGGGAAGATTGGAAACTGCCATTTGGCAGACGAGGACTACGAGCAGGTGGACGAAATGGAGCTTGAGAGGATGGACATAATGTGGGCCTTAGCTAGTGCTGTCCGGAGGGCGAAGAAGTTTGTTAGAAAGACCGGACAGAACTTGGTAGCTACTAAGGATACCACATTTGGCTTTGACAAGAGCAAAGTGACCTGCTTCAACTGTGGAGAGAAGGGGCACTTCAAGAGAGAATGTGTCAAGCCAAAGAAGACAGGTAACGGGAACCCATTCTCGTCCTTCACTCGCCAAGACAAGCAAGCTACCAGTTCTACTTCATCAAGCAAGGATCCAAAAGCCTTGACTGCTCATGATGATGAAGGACAAGATTGGAGCTTTAGGTTTGTCTCTCCAGGGGAATCAAACATTGCTAGTGTAGAAGACATTGACGATGATTCCGCGAGTGAAGGAGATCTAGCAGTTGAGATAGCGATGTCAAATATTGAAGAGACAACTGCAACTGAGGTCAGCTACAAGCCTAAAGAGGAGACTACCACAGCAAAGACAGAAAAGAAAGAATCACCAGAACCAGAGACATCTGATGCTGCGTTGATGGCTAACTCTTCTGAACCAACTCAGGTAAGTACTACTGACCAAATGTTTGATAATCATGCTTGTTCTGATTGTGATACTTTTAGAAATAGCATAGATGAAAAGTTTGCTAGGTTATTAGATCATAATGATAACTTAGTAAAAGATTTGCAACTGTGCACTGAGGCTAATAGAGTATTAAAACAAAATGAGCATAGTTATAAAGAAAAGATAGACCTTTTGACTAAACAGCTTAGGGAAACCGAAGTAGTTGCATTTAACCAAGCTAATGACATTAGGTACTATCTAAACTCCCTAGAAGACACTAAGAAGCAAAAGGCAGTTCTAGAAGTAGAAGTAAACTCATTAAAACAGAAACTGCATAGTTGGACTAGCTCTTCACACATAGTTCAACACTTAGTGAGAGAAAGAAACAACAGGGAGGGATTGGGTTACAAAGTGGTTCCACCACCACCTGAGACCTTGATGAACACTAAGAGTAGACCAATTAATAATAACCCCATCAAGGATCATGTGGTGTCTACTCCTCTTGTTAGTGATCCAGATTCCTCATGTTCATCTATTGAATCTGGAAACAAACAAAAGGAGGCCACGTCAAAGGCAAAGGGAAAATTGCCTTATGTTAATCTGGAAAAGGAATTTGAAAGGTTAACTTAAAGTCAGGATCAAACAGAGTCAAATCAGAACCTAAAAAGACTTCTAATGTTAATCTTTCACATGTTTCAAGTCAAAAACAGTTAACCAAAAGGAAAAAGATGTTAAACATGTTAAAACAGTTAACTTTGTTAAACCAGAGAAAACATCAAAAGAACCAGAGTCAAAACCTAAAGTGATTGATGTTACTAGACTGTCACACACTTCTCCACAAAGAAAGTTTAATCATAAAGTTGATAGCAGGTCGTGCTACAACTGTGGAGAATGTGGACACATTGCTTCCTATTGTCCTTTCTATCAGACACCTAGGAAGAAGATTGAACTTCAGGATTCAAAGCCTAGGTCTTCTAAGAGGAGTTCTCTGACTCCACCTAGAAGAACTAGTGAACCTAAAGTTCAACCTGTAAGCCAGTCGACTGTTTATCATAAACAGGCCTTGCACAAATCTGGCTTATGGAAAGAGAAGTCATCCTCTGTGTCTGATAATGATGACAAGAAGGAACCTGAGCTACACTCATCCTCTAAGGGTAAATGGGTGGAATTTATGATGTGTGATGCCTCTGGGAAACCCAAGCCAGTAAAGGCTTGGGTTCCTAACCTAAACTAATCCTTTACTTTGTATGTGCAGGGTGTTCGATACAGTGCTAAAACTAACACGTGGATTGTAGACAGCGGAGCATCCAGGCACATGACAGGAAACATGCCCTTTTATCAAACGTCAAGCAAATAAAAGGAGGGCATGTTTCGTTTGCTGGAAACAAGGGAGGATATATCACAACTCAAGGAGAAGTAGGGAATCAGAAAGTTAAGTTTGATAAGGTGAACTACGTTCAACAGCTTCAAAATAACTTACTTTCTGTTTCTCAAATCTGTGATAAGGGATTTAAGGTTATCTTCGGCAACAAGAAGTGTTACGTGCTCAAGAAAGACTACGTGATCCCCGAGGACCAAGTTCTGATGACAGCTTCAAGATATAAAGACCTTTATGTTTTGGATCTGTCAACAGCTTCTACAACGGATCATGAGGTTCAGCGCTTTCTATCTAAAGCTACTGAGAAGGATTCCATCTCCTGGCATAGGAGAATGGGACACATTAGTCAAAGGAAGATGAATCACTTGATTCAGAAGGATCTTGTGAGAGGAGTAAATGTCAAGAATTTCCAGCTTCCTGACTTTTGTGTAGCTTGCAAGAAAGGCAAACAGACGAAGAAGTCTCATAAGGAAAAGAAAGTTCATTCAATAGAACTTCCTCTTGAACTTCTTCACATGGATCTGTTTGGGCCTGTCAGTACAAAGAGCATTGCAGGCGACTTGTACTGTTTTGTGGTCACTGATGACTACTCAAGGTTCACTTGGTTAATGTTTCTGAAATCCAAATCAGAAACATTTGAGTCATTCAAGGAGTTAGTAACCACACTGGAATCTCTCTACAAGCTGAAGGTTAGACAAGTACGCTCAGACAACGGGACAGAATTCAAGAACCAGTGGATGGAGGCATACTGCAAGGAAAAGGGAATTTGCATCAATTCACTTCTGCCTACACGCCTCAGATGAATGACATTGCTGAGAGAAAGAACAGAAGCTTGATAGAGACAGCACGAACTATGCTAGCAGACTCGAAACTGCCTATCCAATTCTGGAATGAGGCAGTGGCGAATGCATGTTATACACTGAATCGAGTTCTGATAGTCAAGCGCCACGGAAAGACATGTTACGAGCTACTACAAAGACGCAAACCGAATTTGGAGTATCTTGAACCATTTGGCGCGCCGTGCACACTTTGAAGAAGACATAAGAAGGTAAATTCAGCGAGAAGGCGGATGAAGGAATCTTTCTAGGATACAACATACCTAACAAGCGAGTTTACAACAACTCAACGGGTCTAGTAGAAGTGTGGTGTAATGTTGACGTTCAGAGATATACCACACCACCTACTGGCAAAGGACCCACCTACTTCTTCGACTATGATGGATTCTTCAAGTCCTTCAACATCCCTCTCTCTCCCTTGGATGACGAGTTAGCTACTAGAATGATGTATGATATCTTGAATACACCATCTAGCTCACAGGGAGAATCATCTACTCAGTCAGGGGGAGTAGTCGATGACAGTGACTCCTCCTCTGAAGATGAAGCTGAAGAAGATGACCAGAACAGTCAGGAGGAACAGTTCCAGTTCCTGAAAGTCCACAAGCATCTACCAGTGATGCACCTTCGACTTCGGAACCTCAAACTCCAACTACCTCAGATGCAGAACCAAATGTTCATAATCTTGGCTCTGAGGTAGCTGTTCCTACTACTCCAGGATCACGACTAAACGTCTATCATCCCCTAGACAATGTCATTGGGGATGTCAGATCAGGAGTACAAACCCGAAATCAGCTTTATTCAGCTGATTATGCCTCGGTTATGGAGAAGGGTTACATTCATGATGGTGCTTATCGGTGTTTTGTCTCGCAGTTTGAGCCAAAATATGTCAGTGATGCATTAAATGATGAGGCGTGGGTGAGTGCCATGCAAGAAGAACTTCTTCAGTTCAAGAAGTTAGGTGTATGGACTCTGGTTGATAGACCTAAAGGTGCTAAAGTCATTGGCACCAAATGGGTCTTGAAATGTAAGAAGGATGACCAAGGGGTCATTATCAGGAACAAAGCTCGATTGGTGGTTCAGGGTTTTCGCCAAGTCGAGGGAATTGACTACAATGAGGTGTTTGCACCCGTGGCAAGGATGGAAGCCATTCGTATCTTCCTTGCCTATGCATCGTACATGAAGATTAAAGTCTACCAATTAGATGTGAAGAGTGCATTCCTTCATGGAGAAATCAGAGAAACAGTCTATGTCAGTCAACCCGAGGGATTTGAAGATCCTTATCATCGGGATAGAGTTTACAAACTCGACAAGGCTTTATACGGGCTTCATCAAGCTCCAAGAGCTTGGTATGAGAAACTCTCGACTCATCTTGTGAAACACAGCTTTCGCAGGGGAGTCATTGACTGCACGCTGTTCATTAAAGAAAAAGATGGCGACCTACTGCTCGTACAGATCTATGTTGATGACATAATCTTCGGTTCAAAGAACGAAGAGTTATGCAAAGAGTTTGAAGCAGTTATGAAGAAAGAGTTTGAGATGAGTGCTATGGGGGAGATGAAGTTCTTTCTCGGATTACAGGTGGATCAGACTCCAAATGGGATCTTTCTACATCAGACCAAGTATGTAGGAGACATTCTCAGTCGTTTTGACATGGAGAATGCTTCTGCTGCTGGGACTCCACTTGCTACGAATCACGACATAGCACCTGATGAAAATGGAGATCTTGTAGATGCCATGATGTACCGAGGAATGATTGGATCCCTCATGTATCTCACTGCCTCAAGACCTGATATCATGTATGCTACATGTTTGTGTTCTAGATATCAGGCTAAGCCTAAGGTCAACCATCTGATTGGGGTCAAGAGGATTTTTCGTTATCTGAAGGGGACACCCACACTTGGGTTGTGGTATCCTCATGATGATGACTTTGAGCTCACGGCGTATAGTGACTCGGATTACGGGGGCTGCAAGATGAACTACAAGTCTACATCAGTAGGGTGTCAATTCTTTGGGAGAAGATTAGTTACCTGGCAGTGTAAGAAGCAGACATCGGTTGCTTTGTCAACCTGTGAAGCCGAATATGTTGCTGCTGCAAGTTGCTGTTCACAAATCATCTGGATTCAACAGCAAATGCGGGATTACGGTTTAAAGTTCTCTTCTACTCCTATTTTTGTTGATAACTCTGCTGCAATTGCAGTAACTAAAAATCCAGTTCAACATCCTAAGACCAAACATATCGGTATTAAATACCATTTCATAAGAGACTGTTTTGAAAAGAACTTAATTGATGTGGTAAAAATTAATACTGATTTTCAACGCGCTGACCTCTATACTAAAGCCTTTGATAAACCACGTTTTAATATTTGCTAGAGGTCAACGACGTTAAAAAGAAAAGTGAGGTTATTCCTGATGATGATAATGTGTAGTCCGAGGTAGTTTAGTTAAAGTTTTCTTTTTATTTTTTTATTTGTTTATTTTAAGGAGTGGATAGCTGATATAAGGTAGATCGTATCTGTGATACCGATTCAAACCCTTTGGAAAATGATAGTACACAGGAACAAATCAAGAGGGACTTAAAACTTAAATTTAGAAAAGATGCAAAATTCAAAGTTAAGTCTGTGTAGTCTAAGCAATATAAAAGGGAAATGATAGAAAAACTGGTAACTCCTAAGGTAACACTCTGAGAGTAGACCTAGAGGTTGCTAGACCACAAATGATATGTCGGTAGATTCAACACAATAGATGATTAGACCTGACTGGTGATCTCAAGATCAAACTAAGTTGTTCAACTGACTGTGGGCTTCCATCTTATCACTGGTTAACACAATCAACAATATTCCAATAAGGGGTAATGAGCATGTAAACGCCACAAATGTGTGCGGATGACCATAAATAGAGCAAAGCAAGAAAAAAATGAAAGACAAATGCTATAAAGCTAATGACCTATGTTGTTGGTGCATTTTGTGCAAAATAGAATTAAGTTGCTCTAACAAGGAGATAGGTTGTGTGCCTCTCTGCTGTGCGATGGCACTGACCTGAGGATAAGCATAACCTAGATATTCTAGAATTCATTGTTGTTTGCCGCCTCTCTGCTGTGCGATGGCACTGACCTGAGGACTGGCTTCTCTTTGAAAGCTCTAAGAATAGTCTCTTCTTGTAATCAATACCCGTAGACCGCTCAAAAGCTCCTAAGGAATGTTGATTACCATATAAGTGTGGGATCCACAAATGTTAGTTGAAATAATTAAACCTAAAACAGTCACCAGTCTGTGTCAAAAGTCTGTGTATGGATTTAAGTGGACAAACATACTGACAATCATTGTGGCTGCAATTCTTGAAAGTTCAAATCAATGTGGAAATCTAAGAGTTCCAGTATGATTTCCTAAAGTTGATAACGACTCTGGATGAACACCAAGAATCGAGCATCAAAAGATTTTGATAACCAGTCCCAAATGATTTAACTTGCCTGTATGATTTCCAAAATTGAATTGGTCCAGGTGTGGTCAATCTAAGTTGAAGCTGTCTATTCCAGAACCAAATCCAGTAGATTTCCATCTTAGGATTTATCTCTCACAAAAAGCCAAAAACAATTCTTATTTTTATTCTTTAGTTTAATTTTCTAAGTTAGTTAGTCGTTTTAGTTTGTTAGTTTGTCGGACTACATCATGAAAATCAGTAAGGAATCAACTCACAAAAGGGTCATGTCTGAGATGACCACATGTGGCTTAAAAGTTTAAAACAGTCACGTCTGAGGTGACAAAGTGTTTAAAGAGTCACGTCTGAGGTGACTAAATTGTTTAAAAGGATCACGTCTGAGGTGATCAAAAAGTTTTCAAGTTAAAATGATCATGTCTGAGATGATCAAAAGCTCATAACGTTAATTTCAAAAGTTAAAAGGATTTTAAATATAAATTGGTCAAAATGGCAGAAAAATTACTAAGTGTGACCCATTCGCACGATTGGACCATGAGTATGGACCAACCATGCGAATGGCTCCCATTCGCACGACTGGACATGAGATTGAGCCATTCACACGAATGGCTTATCAGAATGACCCATTCGACCGATTGGAAGGGAGCGAATGAGCCAGTCGACCGACTGAGACTCATTCGGTCAACTGAACATGCGAATGAAAGGTACGATTGAGTCAGTCGACCGACTGAACCTCAGTCGGTCAACTGCATGCGACTGACTGGGCCAATCGCACGATTGAGACTCAGTCGCCCGAATGAACTGAGCGAATGAGACCAGTCGTCCGATTGAACTCAGCTTCAGTATTTAAAGGGCACAATCGATCGCATTTCACTCATCACACCCCAATCGCTCTCAAATCGCACACTATACCGTTACTCTGCCAAAATTTCATTAGACCTTGTTTTCTCATTGCTATTGATTCACTGACGTTCGCTATTGATTATACAGGTAGATTGAAGTCTTATTTCACCGAAATAAGAAGGAATGAAACCCTAATTTGGTGTTATTCGAATGAAAACTAGAAGCGGACTGAACTTGACCTAATAACCTACTTAAACTATGCAAAATGTTAAAATTAAGGTTAATAGGTTATTAGTAACAAGAATGCGAGTCTGTTGAACCGGTAATCCATGTTAAATCATCTTTTTGATAAAGATTCGAACAACAGGAGACTGAACTGTGGGACAGGCGACTGGTCGTCCGGATGAACTCGAATCGCACGATTGAAACTTGCGATTGGGTCAATCGCCCGAATGAATCATGCGAATGAGCTCAGTCGGCCGACTAAACCAATCGCAGACTCAGTCAGCAGATTGAACTCAATCGCATGTCTCATTCACCCGAATGAGCTCAGTCGCATGAAAGAACAACCGACTGACTTCAGTCGCATGATTCATTCGCACGAATGAATCAGAATGAATTTTAACATTACACTTAGAACTGAATGTTGATGTATTATGTACTAATGGTTCTGTGTCATGTGTTTCAGGCAAATGGCTGATAGATGGTCCATTAATCCAAAGCACAACATCTGTGCTCACTTGGATCATACTACTCGGAACGGGGCCGAGTTCACCGAGATTATAGCTTTCTTTGACGTTCCCGGATCCACAAGGCTATATCTACTCCATGCACGCCCTACAGATCTTTACACCAGGCATTCTGGGAGAATGCCTCCGTGGATCGTTCTCGTGTGCCCTACAGTATTCGGAGCTCTATTCTGGGTCATGATATCAAGGTCACTGCTGCTGATATCCAGAGAGTTCTAGAGTTTGGAGATGATACAGATCACCCTACCAGATTACATCCACTGACTGTCCGAGGATGCTTTCTGAGGATCAAGTACGCTGGGGACATAAACTCAGGTGTGCTCAACAAGAGCAACTTGTGCCCCCAGTACAAGTACTTAGCTCATGTGATCCTTAAGTGCATTGCTTCACGTAGGGGTGGGTTCGACGACCTATCAGACCAGATCCAAAATGCCTACGTGGCACTGGTGCTGAACCACCCTTTCAGCTTCTCTAGTATGATTTTTTCTTACCTGGTAGAGAACTTGGAGGCTAAAAGGAAGGAGGGGTTTTGTATGTACCCCAGGTTCTTACAGCTGATCTTCAACGAGAAGCTGCCACATCTTCCCAAAGAGAGTCATGATGCAGTGGCACTGGAGATCATGGATGACACGACTCTAGGTCGGATGAGGGTGTATAGGGGCAAGCAGGTGAAGCCCCAGGTTAAGAGGTTGATTGGCCACCTGGCCAACGAGAGATATGTGGCACCGGGGAGACGCAAATGGCGTCATGAGGATAGTGATTCTGATGATGAGAGGCTGCTGCTCCCAGAGCATGACTCTGACGATGATGATAGTGGGGACGCTGGGGACGATATGCCTACTCCACCGAGAGGCATGTGTCTGATGTTTACCTCCAGTGTCCGCCCCAGCTGGATGTAGCCGAGTGCTGGATTTCATCAGGATTTTGTTCCTGGTGCTGAGGAGGAGGAGGAGTCGGATGAGGAGCCCCTAACGCGAACTGTGGGAAGCAAAGTTGTTCCCACAGAACATGGGCTAAGAGTGGTTGGTGAACACCCGAGAGACTCCGGAGAGACTGATACTGACCCAAGTATGCACCGGGTCAGCTAGCAGGGTTGTAGGGGGAGCATCCACCTCAACGGGACGAGGAGGAAGAGGATGGCTCAGCCCCATGGTCAGAAGAAGAAGAAGCGACGTTTTGACTTTTTTTACTTCCACAGCCATACCTTCTACCACACAGCCACCACCATACTTACCCACCACAGTAACAAATTCCATCACCACCATATCCCTTTACTCCCACATCACCCTCCACCATTTCATAGACCTATCTTACTACAGCCACCACCCACCACACTTCACACCAAGCAGGACCTCAGCCCATCCCTCACATACTTATGGATCACCTCTACCTCCAATCGGGGTAGAGGAACAACTGTCTGCGCTCAAAGATGGTGATGCGCTTACTGCTGTAGATGAGGAGAAGGCGGCCCAGATCCGCCAGCTTGTTGCCCTGACTGCTGCACAATCTCACCAGATTGCAGAGCAGGCTCGAGTTATAGAGGAGCAGGCCCAACAGATGGCTGCTCAGAGCACTGAGATAGCCCAACTCCAAGCACATAGCATCACATCTACCAAAAGGATAGAGGATTTGGAGGAGGCAAGAAGACTATCATGTTAAAGCTCAAGAGATCTAAGGAGGAGCCCTTGAAGATCAAGGAGGGGATGGAGATGATGGTGATGATGATGATGAAGATGATGATGAAGATGATGAGGATGATGAGGATGATATAGAGGAGGAGGAAAACTGAAGGGGAAAGGACAGAGGAGAAGACGATATGATGAAGCAGAAGGAGGGGATGCAGCTGCATCGGCCCTCTGCTTCAGGTCAAGAGAGGAGGTCAAAGAACAGACAAGACCAATCAGCATCTACCTCTGCTCCTCAAGTGATGAGCCGATGATACAAGACAAAAGTAAAGACTAGATGTTTATGTATTTTTTACTTTTGTATTTGAATCATGTATTGAAAACTATGTATTGATGTTTATATTAAGTTAATGCATTTCTGTTTGATTAATTACTAATGATTTATGTGTTGAATGTTTTAATCAAACAGATTCAAATTACCAAAGGATGAGTTTGATGTTGCTCCCTTCAAGGTCAAGACTCAGCTAACAATGATTCTTGATCTGAAGAGATCGTAAGAAGGTCAGTGAGTTATACCCCTGAAGAAGGGGAAATAATTCATGACCTATCAAACGAGCAACTCGCAGAGATTTTCAAGCTAATCCAGATGAGATAGTGAAAGATGCTCCAACATGCGATTCGACTAGTGACGAAGAGCTCAACGATGTTGATGAAGTCGAGATCAAGAGTCACTGCCGAGGATTACCCTCAGTACGCTGACAATGAGGGAAATGTGGTCCCCAATCTGGGTGAATCCCTCGTCAGCGATACTTTTGAGGTGTTGAACAAGATGGAGCAAGAAACAGAGAAGCAGAAGGGAAGCCCAAGCCTCAAATGATGATGTCAACATTCGAAAGGCTGAGTGGGCTGCATGTTTTGAAGAAGTTAGAGCCCAACGTGCTGCACCGAAGAAGGATGCCTACACCAAACTCTACAGTCAAGAACATCACAAGGTGTCAGGCTGATCATAGCATGGGCGTATTTTGAAGGATCTTAAGCTTATGCAGTAAGAGGGAACAAGGCATGAGATACTTTAGATCCCACATGATCTGAAGACTCTACAGATTTGAGCTCAACCAGCTGGCCAAACTAAGCTTGTATGCTGACCGAGGAAGATGTCAGGCTGGTTTTAGGCTGCCCTAAAGAAAGGAGTACCACACCAGATGGGTTAACTTCAGACCCAACAGCCTATTAGGTATATCAGAAGGTCTGAGGTTGATGCCATTACTAGCAGCCAAGATAGTGTTGAAGTGGAGTCCTCCGCGCACAATGTCAAGAATCCCACTCAGGGAAATGCCACAGGACTTCACTCCACACTTTAAGTGGTGGTACTATGATTGGAGAACAGCAGAAGCGGACATAGTCCTAAGCAAAGAGGGACAAATGGACACGATCAGGGTATTCGACCCGATGTGGCTTACTAACTTGTCGGCTAATGATGTCTATACGCTATACAAGTGGCCACTGTTCTATGACACGCAGGATATTGTACAAGCCCTCTAGTTCCAGAATGTTATACGACTCTGCTTCGCGTTTGAGATTCACGCGGGAGTCACAAAAGAGGAGAAGTACAAGAAATACAAGGAGGTTATGCAGAAAATAAGAGATTAGGGAGATCTAGGTCCAAGGGGGAGTTTGTTGATGCATGTATGTCCCTAGATCATGATATGAAATGTAATAGATCTTGTTTGTCTGATTATCATGTAATGTGAAGTGATTAATGAAATGATATGGATTGTTTGTGACTTGTAATGTCTAATATTTCATTAATGAGTCGATATTGAATTGGTTAATTAGGTTTGTGATTGTTTGAATGGTTACACATAATGTTATATTAATTAATACATTCAAACTTAACTTAATGAAGTTCTCATGCGAATGGCCCATGCGAATGGACCACACGCATGAATAACTTCATACGATTGACTCAGTCGCACGACTGAACCAGGAGACTGGATCAGTCGTATGATTGACACATAAGATTGGCTCAGTCGCACGACTGAACACTCAGTCATGCGGATGAATCAACCGCATGGTTCAATCGCACGACTGAACCATACTTATGGTCCAGTCGCCCGAATGAACAATACTAACCTATAAATAGAACCCAATTCATGGAAAAACGTAAGTATTCATACCATTACGACTCCAAACGTACCCTAGCCGTCCAGAAGCCTCCCAAATCGTTCTCCAAGTTCACAGAACACATTAGATCGATTCCCAATCGACTTCTAACGTTAGATTCAATTCTTGATTGATTCTTCGTGTGTTCTCACTGATTGGATCGCCAATCAAATAGGATTCCGCACTATTTGATCTGGTTTACACGCTAATCACTAGGCATTTCGTTCAAATACCAGGTCCTAACAGATGTCAGCCTTGTTTCTTTGGAACCTCTCCTAATTTCTTCGATTAGATTTCTGGATGTATTCATCTATGGCTTGTGTGGTTATTAACAATTGCTGCAATAAGTCTTCCATGATGATGCTCCATAGTCTTAGTTACTACTGCTTGGACCTTGGTATTGTAGTTTCTATTGTTGGTAAGGTGGCCTTCGGTTGAAACCAGATGATGATTGGTTGTTACTAGTTTCTCTGTAATTCGAGTTGCTCCTCCAATTTGAGTTGTTGTTATATGAGTTGTTTGAGCCTCCTATGTAGTCAACATCTTCAACCATCATCATGCTTTGTGGGCATTCATTGGTCTTGTGTGAATTTCCACATGTGTTGCATCTTGTTGGAGTTTTCTTTAGTTCGGCTTGCAATTGTTCGAATCGTTTGGTTAGGGCTACTAACTGGGCTACAATTAGTGTTTCAAAGTCTACTTGATGAATGCCTTTGGAACAAGGTTTGTTTCTTAAGGTCTATAAGCAAAGCTTATCTTAGATGCTCTTTCTAGGGCTTGGCATGCCTCTGTTGACGTGACACTTCCAAAATCTTCTCTCACAATTTGGTCTATACCTTGTTTGTGTGCTCCTCTGATTGTATTGTAAAGAGTTTGACACTGCAGCCACAGATCAAGTCCGTGATGTGGGCATCTCCGAAGGAGACCTTTGTATCTTTCCCACACTGGGTTTAATGATTCATCATCGTCTTGGCGAAAAGTTGTGATGCTGCTTCTTAGTTTGGCAGTGTGTCAAGACTGTGTACGTACGAAATACTAACTGATAATACGTGAAACCAGATCAAATAGTGCGGAATCCTATTTGATAGGCGATCCAATCAGTGAGAACGCAATCTCAGACAATCTAACGATTAAAGAAACGTTAAAAACGAGTAGAAAACGATCAGATGCGAACTATGAACTTGGAATAGGCTTTCTGGACGCTCTGGATGGCTAGGTTATGAGTATATATCAAAAGCTACGTTTTTCCACGAATTAAGTGGTATTTATAGGTTTGCAGTCTTCATTCGTGCGACTGAACCATTAGCATCGTTCAGTCATGCGACTGACCCATGCGACTGATTCATACGCATGACTGAAAGTTCAGTCGTGCGAATGAGTCAATCTCATGTCTCACTCGTACGACTGATCCAGTCGTCTGGTTCAGTCGTGCGACTGGTTCATTAGCATGATGTATTCATGCGTATGGTCCATAAGTATGGTCCATTAGCATGAATCATCATATAACAACTTCAAACCTATATAATAAGTTTATATATATGAATAGATATAAGTAAACATCAAAGCACAAATCATATATTATTACATTGTTTCATTACACATATGTAAGCCATGACAGATTTTTACATTAAGCACATAAACTAGGAACATATGTATCAACAAACTCCCCCTTGGACCTAGTTTACTCTAACGTCTGACATTCTTCATATGCTCTTCAAACCTCTTGTACTTCCCTCTGTTGTGACCCTTACGTGTATTTCATACGCAAAGCAGAGCCATATCATATTTTGGAATTAGAGAGCTTGTACAATACCCTGCGCGTCATAGAACAGTGGCCACTTGGATAAAGTGTAGACATCTTCAGCTGACAAGTTGGTAAGCCACATTGGGTCAAATACCCTGATAGTTTCCATTTTGCCCTCTCTGTTTAGAACTATGATCGCTTCACCCGTCCTCCAGTCATAATACCACCATTTGAAATGTGGAGTGAAGTCCTGAGGCATTTCCCGCAAGGGAATCTTCGACATCGTGCGCGGGGGACTCCACTTCAACACTACTTTAGGCTTTCCAGATATGGAATCCACCTTAGACTTGCGAATAAACCTCTTCGGTTGTTGAGGTCTGAAGTTTACCCACCTGGTGTGGTATTCCTTCTTTAACGCAGCTTCAAACCAACTGACATCTTTCTGGGATCAGCATACAACAGATTTAAGCATGCTAGTCGGTTGAGCTCAAAGCCTGGTAGAGTCTTCAGCTCATGCAGATACCTAAAGTACTCTATTCCCTTCTCTCTTTTTACAGCATAAACATTAAGTCCTCAAAATACACCCACGCTATGATCTTGCCAGACACCTTTTGATGTTTCTTGACTTTGTAGAGTTTGGTGTAGTCATTTTGCTTTGGAGCTGTGCGCTAGGCTCTTATTTCAGCAAAACAAGCTGCCCATTCAGCCTTCTTTATATCAACATCTGCATCCGAGTTGGGCTTGCCTTTCATCCTTATCTTTTTTTCTCCATTTCATCCAGTTTTTCAAATGTAGCACTACCGAGAGTGTCACCCAAGTTGGGGATCACATTTCCCTCTTGGTTAGTGTATTCTGGATAGTGATCAGACATGACATCCTCTTTCTCTATTTCATCAACATCTTTCAGCTCATCATCACTTATAACATCGACATTTGGAGCGTCTTTGACGAGCTCGTCAGGATTCAGTCTGAACATCTCAACAAGTTGCTCGTCGGTCAGATCGTGTATAATTTCTCTTTCTTCGGGAGTGTAGCTCACTGACCTTCTCACGATTCCTTGCAAATCAAGAATCATGGTGAATTGAGACTGAATTTGCTGAAGGGGAGCAATATCATATTCATCTTGCTGTGAAGTTTTATTTTTATCTTGATCGGTCAATTCTTCAGCTGGAGGAGCTAAGGATGAGTCTCCTTGATCTTGAGCTCTCTTAGAACGCCTCTCTTTAGCCTGAGTAGAAGCTGATGTAGCAGTATCACCTTCTTCGTCATCATCGTCCTATTTCTCCTTTCCACTCTGTCCATCATCATTACCCTCATCTTCTTCATCCGAATCATCATCATCATCATCATCATCATCATCATCATCATCATCATCATCATCATCACCTTCCCTGATCTTTAAAGGCTCACTTGGGATCCTTTAAGCCTGAGCATGATCTTCTTGTTCTTTGCCTCCAAATCCTCAATCCTCTTAACAGAATGAGCATTCTGCTCCCTGAGCTGTGTAATCTGCTCAGCCTGAGCAGCATTTAGCTCCATAAGCTGGTTGAGCTGTGCACCTCTGTGCTCATCGGTGGCCAGCAGCTTTAGCATCATCCGGTTGAGGTTGGCTAGCTGTTCCTCTACCCCGATGGAGGGCAGAGTGGATCCATGGCTCAGTGGGACTTGAACAGATGTCGCGGCTCGTTGGGTGGTACTAGGTGGTGGATGTGGTGAATATGGGGGGTGGAATAAGAGTGGATGGTGAAGGGGTGGCTGTAGTGGTGGTGGTAGGAGGTGTGGTAGTGGTGGTGGGAGGTGTGGTAGTGGTGGTAGAAGGTGTGGTAGTGGTGGTAGGAGGTGTGGTAGTGGTGGTGGTAGTTGTGGTAGAGGTGCTGGATGTGGTGGTAATCAGGGTAATCCTCCTCCTCTTGCTCTTCATTCCATGGGGCTGAGCCATTCTCTTCTTCCTTGAGCATTTAGAGGACGATGCTCCCCCTTGGCTGATAGGATGGTCAGGGATGTATGATGGATCAGTATCAGTAGTAGCAGCATCCCTGGACTCACCCTGGCGTCCAAAAACCGCCGCAATCCCTCTCTCTATTGCAACAACCTTACTGCCCACCGTCCTTACCAGCGGCTCCTCATCTGACTCTTCCTCCTCATCAGGCAGGAAGTCTTGATGGAACACAACCCTCTCAGTTCCACCCTGTATGGATGGTGGAGATGGAATATCAGTGGTAGTGGCCCTAGATGGAGTGGGGCCAGTATCTCCACCATCTTCACTGTCATCATCATCGTCGTCGTATGTGGGAAAAACTATAGGCTCAGTATCCGAGTCACTGTCATCGTGATGCCACTTTTTGCGAGCGGGCACCACGTAGTCTTCCCGGGCCAGATGCCCAAACAATCTCCTCACCAGGGGCTTCACCTGCTTGCCCCGGTACACTTTCATCCTCCCAAGCGTCGTATCATCCATAACCTCAAGAGTGACCGCATCATCTCTCTCCTTCGGCGGCAGAGGAAGCTTCTGATAAATAATCATCTGTAGAAAATGAGGGCACATATAGAAGCCTTCCTTGCCCTTGGCCTCTGTATTCTCTACCATGTACGTGAAGATCATACGAGAGAAACTGAACAGATGGTTCAGTACCAGAGCTACGTAAGCATTCTGGATTTGATCAGACATCTCATCAAAACCACCTTTCCGTTAGGCTATGCACTTGAGGAGCACATGGACCAAGTACTTGAACTGGGGGCACAGGTTGCTCTTGTTGAGCACACCTGCATTAATGTCCCCAACGTACTTGATCCGAAGAAAACATCCCCGAACCGTCAGGGGATACAGCCTGGTTGGGCAGTCACCATCCTCACCCAACTCCAAAACCCTTCTCAGATCATCCTCGCTGATCTCAATCTCTTCACCAAAAATAGAGCTCCGAATGTGATGAGGCTCAGTGGACCTGTCTACTACAGCGCTTTCCTAAAAAGGCTGCTGAATCGATCGATATGGTGTGCATGGTGTAGAGATGGCCTTGAAGATCCTCGATCTCCGCAAAAAGGCAATAATCCCCGTGAACTGAGAGGCGTTCCGGGATGTGACATCAAGATGAGCACAGAGGTTGTGCTTCGTGCTCATGGTCCATCTGCTAGCCATGTTTCTGTAAAACAAGATACATAAACGTTAGAATTTGTGTCAGTGAATGACATTTGAATTTTAATGAACTTGAATCATTCTGTTCAGTTGTGCGAATGGACAATACGACTGGGTCTTAGTCATGCGATTGAGCTCAGTCGTATGATTAAGTCTGCGACTGAGCTTAGTCGTACGCTGTCCCATGCAGTTGAACCAGTCGTGTGACTGAACTCATACGCATGGTTCATTCGTGCGGTTGAGTCATACGCCCAGCTCATTCGTGCGATTGAGTTAGTCGCCTAGCTCAATCGTGCGATTGAGGTTCATTAGCGGGTCCATCACATAGGTCTCTGTTCGACACTTTAAAATCAGTTCTTGGTCTATACTTGATGTTAAACGTTGTGGTTAGGCTCATTAGACTCGCAAACGGTCAAAATAACAACTAATACTCTTTAAGTTAACGATTTAGTCCATTTTAGTGGTTTATTTTGAGAACTTTGTCTCGGTTCTTGTTTTGACCAATTTAGGTCATTTGGGCTCGATTAAACTGAACATTGAGGTCGGTTTTTGTCTCACATTACCTGTAGATACAGAGAGAAATCATTAGGGTCACAAACAAGATGCTAAATCACTGAAACGAGATTTGGGCAGAGTAACTTTGCTTTCGTGCGATTTGAGAGCGATTGAGGGGTGATGAGTATGTGCGACCGACTCCTCTCTATTTATACTAGGTTTACCTTCAGTCGTGCGACTGGACCTATTTGCATGTTTGATTCGTGCGACCGGGTCAGTCGGTCACATCCATTTATGCGACTGAGGTTCAGTCGTGCGACTGACTCAATCGTTCCCCTCCATTTGTGCGATTGGTTCATTCTGGTGATCCAATCGCATGGATTGACCCATGCTTATGGTCCATTCGTACGTCTGGTCCATACGTATGGTTCAATCGTACGATTGGCTCAACCCATGATCCAATCGTGCGACTGGTCCATACTTATGGTCTAGTCCTGCGAATGGCTCAGACTTATGAGTTTGACCTCATGCATTTTCAAACACTTTACCTGTTAACTATTGATAAGACGTTATAACCGATGATCATCTCAGACATGACCCTTTTAATTTGAAAAAGTGTTGATCACCTCAGACGTGATTCTTTTAGTTTGAAACTGATTGGTCACCTCAGACGTGACCCCATTTAGTGAGTGATTCACAGAATTCATCCAGTTGTATAGTCCGACTTTTACCTAAAAAAACTAGAAAAATAGAAAAACAACTTGAAATCAAAAACTAAATATGTCATATTTTTGGGGTTTTTGATAAGAGATGAATTGAAATCTTTTAGAAAGCCGTCTAGCAGATTTTTCTTCCTGAACAGCACAGCTTCAAGTTAATTTGATCGTTTCTGGAACGATTCATTATGGAATCATACAGGTATATCAGAATCATTTGGGACATTTTAATAAAACATTTTGATGCTAGATTCTTTTTTTGACCGAGAGTCAATAGCAATTTTAGGAAATCATACTAGAGCTATAAGATATACACAATGATTTGACTATCAAGGAGTGCCGCTCACGATGATTGTCAGTATATTTGTCCTCTTAAATCCATACACAGATTTTTGACTCACACTGGTGATGCGTTAGGTTATATTATTTTAACAAGCATTTTTGGATCCCACACTTATATGGTAATCAACATTCCTCAGGAGATTTTTGAGCGGTCTACGGGTATTTGACAAGAAGAGACTATTCTAAGAGCTTTCAAAGAGATGCGAAGCCTCAGGTCAGTGCCATCGCACAGCAGAGAGGCGCAAACAAAAATGAATTCTAGAATGTTTAGGTTATGCTTATCCTCAAGTCAGTGCCATAGCACAGCAGAGAGCCACACCACCTATCTTCTTGTGAGAGCATTTTGATTGTGTTGAATCTACCGACACATCATACAATGGACTAGCAACCTCTACGTTTACTTTCTCTATGTTACCTCAGTAGCAGACTAGTTTTACTATCATTTTTCCTTTTATTTTGCTTAGACTTCTCAGATTTATACTTAGAATATTACATCTTAATCATTTAGGTGCTTTTGAGGTCCCAAACAATTTGTTCCCTGTGTACTATCATTTCCCATAAGCGTTGAATCAGAATCACAGATTTGATTTCATTTCCTTTTAGCTAAGCTGCCCTCCTCCCTCGTTTTTTTAAGTAATTAAATACTGTACGAATTTAATATTAAACTAAACTATTCTCCCCCTAAAATTCTAAAATCGAAAATCTTTTTATGTTTGGATTTTAATAAACAGGAAAATAAAATAAAATAAAAAAAACATGTCGGACTATTCACTTTCTTCCTCTAGAATCACATCATTTTTCTTTTTCACGCCATTAACCTCTAAAAGATATAAAAACCTCGGTTTATCAAATGCTTTTGTGTAGAGGTCGGCGCGTTGAAAATCCGTATTTATTTTAACCACATCGGTTAATTGCTTTTCAAAACAGTCACTGATGTGATCCAAATTATACATATAAAACACATCAATTACACATCAATTATTCCAGAAACTCTTACTAAAAATGATGATTTGATACTTAAATCATTCATATTGTATTTTCAGGCTTGGAAAAGACCATGATGAACAAAAGGAGCTTAAATAAGAAGAAAATGAAGAAAATCAAGTTTTGGAATTCAAGCATGGGGCCGTGCTTCATGAGGCACTGCCCCATGCCCAGCCTGAAACAGACCCCCGTGCTTAAATCAACACACCCCTGTGTTTGTTGGTCCGACACGACAAAAAGTACTGTTCCCCGACCCGAGGCACGGGGGCGTGCCCCAGGAGGCACGGGGCCGTGCCCCACCACAAACACAGGGCCATGCCTCATTGAACATGGGGCCGTGCCCCATTGAACACGGGGCCGTGCCCGACAACATCTGAGCGTAGGAGCCGACCAACTTTTACGTACATTGTACTAGCACGGGGCCGTGCCTTTTAGGCACGGGGCCGTGCTTAAACACTCCAGAAAGCCTATAAATAGGACTTCATTTGCAACTTTGAGAGTAGCTTTTGGGAGGTGAAGTGCTGGTGTTCCCACTCGGGAACCCAACCTTTGGAGGTCCTTAGAAGGTTTTGGAGGTTCATTCAACACTTAGAAGAAGCTTGGGATCGTTTAACATCATCCATAATGGATCACCAGTTTGATTGTTCTAATTTACCGATGATTTCATTACTATCTTTTATCTTTGTTGTTATGTTCAAGCTCCTTGTGAGCTAAACTTCATGTGTTATCCTAATTTAATGAAACTTATGTAATTTGTGATGAACTAATGGTGTGATATATATTATGTTAATGTTATGGTGGTCTTGGGAAAACTATTGATGGGTAGCATCTACATTTGAACGGGAAGTTATAAATTTATGGTTTGTGATTGTGATCGTCATACAAAGTTGAAAAACGTATGATCAACTTTCATTCGCGAAACCGATCTTCATAATAGATCCATGGCTAATGAACTAGAAATGGTTATTAGAAATCATATCACTTTAACTTTCTGATCATTTGCGGGTTCCCTCTTATTGGTTCGGAAACTTCAGTAATTGTTACGGTTTTCTAAAATTAATGGTATGTTAGGAAGGAACCTGATCAACTCTTTTTTTAACATTAAGTTATGTTTTCAGAAATCGTATGTCAAATAGGTCACCAAAGATTTACCTACATTACTAGGGCTTTGATCTGAGCAGTAAACTCAGCCTGACAGGATCAAGTCACTACGGCAGCAGGATAGACGAGAAATCGCGCCAGCTCATCTTTATAAACATTAAAATAATTATATTAATCCATATCTTTAAATCACACCACCAATTCATCACAGTTATATAAGTGTAATCTAAATTAGGATAACAACCTTACTTCACTTAAAGAATCACCAAAAGTCTCAACCTATCTTTATTTATCTTTATCTATCTTTATTTATTGTTGTCATGTTTAACTTATCATTTTCTAAAACATAAAACTAATAGTCAATTATGAGGGTTGTGAGTAGGCTTAGTGTGTCCACGGATTAATACTCGGTTCTTACCAACACTATATTACCATACGACAGGTACACTGCCTTTTTTGTGTGTGGTTTAATATTAGTAATAACCATTTAAAACTCAATATGTGCAAAGAATCTATATCAAAATATATATACTATCCACACCCATCAAGTTTTTGGCGCCATTGCCGGGGACACACAGCAGTTTGAAAGACAAACTAAAATTTTGACTATCTTGCATATAACCTGTTAATATATTTTTGTTTAAACTTCATTTTTATTTTTAGGTAGTTTGTCTTAGTTAGTTTAGTTATTTTTGCCTGATTCATTTTAAGCCTTAGTTAGTTTATGCTTCCTTAAGTTAGTGTATATCCGACTCGTCTAGTTCTGAACTTGTTCCGCCTCTTCCGGAACCCGAACGACTTTTCCGTCAAAGATTGCGCAAAAGATCACAACAAGAAGCACCAGTCATTGAAGAAGACATTTTGGAAGATACACCATCCGAAGAAGACATGGCTAACCAAGACGAGGAAATGAAGATGACACACTATGCCACACCGTCAATAGATGGTTATGAGTCTAGTGTTGTCCAACCAGCAATAGCGGCCAACAATTTCAAGATTAAGTCTAGTATTATCCAACTTGTAGAAAACTCTGTTCAGTTCCATGGGTTACAAGACGAAGATCCTAATGCTCACATCTCACGATTCCTTCGTATCTGTGCGACCTTCAAAATCAATAACTGTTCAGACGATGCCATTCGACTAAGACCTTTTCCATTTTCACTTCGAGGCCGAGCCATCGATTGGCTTGATTCACTTCCGCCTGGTTCCATCACCACATGGGCGGGAATGGCTGAACAATTCATTTTGAAATACTTTCCACCCGATCGCACTGCCAAACTAAGAAGCAGCATCACAAGTTTCCGCCAAGACGACGATGAATCATTACACGCAGCATGGGAGAGATATAAAAGTCTCCTTCGGAGATGCCCACATCACAGACTTGATCTGTGGCTGCAGTGTCAAACCTTTTACGATGCGATCAGCGGAGCCCACAAGCAAGCAGTAGACCAAATTGCGGGAGGAGATTTTGGAAGTGTCACGCCAACAGAAGCATATCAAGCCTTAGAAAGAGCAGCTAAGAAAAGCTTTGCTTACAATCCTTTAAGAACCAAACCCAGTTCTAAAGGTATTCAAGTAGACTCTGAAACCCTAATTGCAGCCCAATTAGAAGCTTTAACCAAAAAATTTGAACAATTGCAAAGCAAGCTAAAGAAAACTCCAACACGATGCAACACATGTGGAAATTCACACAAGACCAACGAGTGCCCACAAGGCATTATGATGGTTGAAGATGTTGACTACGTAGGAGGCCCAAACAACTCATACAATTCAAATTGGAGAAACAACTCGAATTACAGAGATGCTGGCAGTAACCAACAATCATCTGGATTCAACCGAAGGCCACCTTACCAAAAACAGAAACCACCATACCAAGGTCCAAGCAGTAGTAACCAAGACCGTGGAGCATCATCGATGGAAGACTTATTACAGCAATTGTTGTTAACCACACAAGCCACAGATGAGTACATCCGGAAATCTGATCGAAGAAATAAGGAGAGGTTCCAAAGAAACGAAGCTGACATCAAAAGCAACAAAGCATCATTACAGACCATAGAGCACCAAGTAGGTCAAATAGCACAACAACTCTCTGAAAGACCTCAAGGAGCTTTGCCCAGCAACACTGTGACAAATCCTAATGCTCAAGTCAAAGCCATCACCACCAGGAGTGGCAAAACCACTCAAGGTGATGCACCCGCATTACAACCCATCCTTGAAGAAGTAGAAACTGAAACTCCAAGTAATGCGAGTGATAAGCAAAAGCAACCTGTTGTTATTGAAGAAACAGCAAAGGAATACGTTCCACCACCACCTTATGTTCCACCACCTCCATATCCAGGTCGTTTGAGACAACAAAGAATGGAGGCACAATATGGCAAATTCCTTGGGTTGTTCAAGCAACTCCACATCAATCTGCCCTTGGTGGAGGCCTTAGCACAAATGCCAAACTACGCTAAGTTTCTAAAAGGTGTCTTGTCAAACAAAAAGAAGCTGGAAGAGTTATCACACGTGGTTTTGAATGAGGAATGCTCTGCAGTTCTTCATAACAAACTACCTCAAAAGATGACTGATCCAGGAAGTTTCACCATACCTTGCCTAATAGGAAATCTTTCTATCAGTAATGCGTTAGCTGATTTAGGTGCTAGCATTAACCTTATGCCTTATGCGGTTTTTGAAAAATTAAACCTAGGTGAGCCTAGACCTACCCGTATGAGCATCCAGTTAGCTCACCGTTCTGTCAAATATCCGAGGGGCATCATTGAAAATCTCTTAGTTAAAATCGACAAATTCGTATTTCCCGTTAATTTTGTGATCCTAGACATGGATGAGGACAAAAATGTTCCTCTTATCCTAGGTCGACCTTTCTTAGCGACTGCTCGAGCCCTCATTGATGTTTGTACAGGCAAACTCACGCTTAGAGTAGACGAGGAGGAAGTAACTTTCGATATAGGCCAATCCATGAAACACCCTCAACATCATGATGACTCACTCTATTACGTTGATGCTTGCGATTCGATCATAAGCCGTCATTTGAAGGAAGTCCTTCAAAATGAAGCTTGCAATACTCAATTAATAGAAGTCACAATCACCAAACCCACCTGTGAAAACCAAACCATTCCAGAACTTGAAGTTGACGAAACATCATTTCATCAAGAAGCATTTGAGATCATTGAGCAAGACTTAGAACCAAAAGCCAAACCTTCTATCGAAGACCCTCCAGTCTTAGAGCTCAAAGAACTTCCATCTCATCTCAAATACGCTTTTCGTGAAAACACATCTCAACTTCCTGTCATTATCTCATCCGCCTTATCAATTGATGAGAAGAACAAGTTGCTTAATGTGCTTAAGGCACACAAACGAGCAATTGCATGGAAAATCATGGACATCAAGGGAATCAATCCATCCTTTTGCACTCATAAAATATTGATGGAGGAGAACTTCAAATCCGTCATTTAACCTCAAAGACGTTTAAACCCGAGCATGCAAGAGGTGGTGAAGAAAGAAGTAATCAAACTGCTAGATGCCGGTTTGATTTACCCTATTTCTGATTCGCCTTGGGTCAGTCCCGTCCAAGTTGTTCCAAAGAAAGGAGGAATGACTGTTGTAACTAACGAGAAGAATGAGCACGGTTACAGGATGGAGAGTTTGCATAGACTATCGCAAACTCAATGACGCCACAAGGAAAGATCACTTCCCTCTTCCTTTCATCGACCAAATGCTTGAGAGATTGTCTGGAAAAATGTTCTATTATTTCCTGGATGGTTTCTCAGGTTATTTTCAAATTCTTATTGCTCCCGAAGATCAAGAAAAGACAACATTCACCTGTCCATATGGCACATTTGCTTATCGGCGAATGCCCTTTGGATTGTGTAATGCTCCTGCTACATTTGAAAGATGCATGGTAGCAATTTTTCATGACATGATTGAACACTCAATGGAAGTTTTCATGGATGATTTCTCCATCTTTGGAAACTCATTTGAGTAATTTCTTGAAAACCTGGAAAAGATGCTAGTTAGATGTGAAGACTCCAACCTTGTTTTAAATTGGGAAAAGTGCCACTTCATGGTTATGGAAGGAATAGTGTTAGGACACAAAATCTCTCGAGCGGGGCTTGAAGTCGATCAAGCCAAAGCCGACACTATTTCTAAACTTCCGCATCCCACAACCGTGAAAGACATCAGAAGTTTCCTAGGACATGCAGGATTCTACCGTCGTTTCATTAGAGATTTTTCAAAAATCGCTCGACCAATGACTACTTCTGATGAAAAGACGCGAAATTGTAACTTTCTGATGAATGCATTAGTGCATTCAAATTGCTTAAGGAGAGATTGGTAACTGCTCCAATCATGGTTCCCCAGATTGGACGCTACCATTGAAACTCATGTGCGATGCAAGCGATTTCGCGGTAGGAGCTGTCTTAGGACAGAGGAAAGACAAGCAATTTCACCAATTCATTATGCGAGCAAACCCCTAAACGACGCACAAGAAAACTACACTACCACCGAAAAAGAACTTCTTGTGGTAGTTTTTTCGCATTTGATAAATTCCGCTCGTATCTCATCCTTTCAAAGACAATTGTTTACACCGATCATGCAGCCATTCGTTATTTGTTCAACAAACAGATGCAAAGCCGAGATTGATTCGTTGGATTCTTCTGCTTCAAGAATTTTGATATCGAAATTCGTGATAAGAAAGGAGCCATTCGTTATTTGTTCAACAAACAAGATGCATCAATCGATGACAACCCTTGGTTCGCCGTTTTGCAAATTACTTAGCAAGCGGAATCTTCTCAAGGAATGACTTATAAGTAAAAGAAGAAGTTCTTTACTGATATCAAACATTACTATTCTATTGGGAGGACCTATCTGTTCAGAATCGGTGCTGACCAGCTCATTCGAAGATGCGTATACGGAAGTGAAGCAGAACAAATTCTAAGGCACTGTCATGAAGGACCCACAAGAGGACACCATGGAGCAACCTTAACAGCCAAGAAAGTATTCGACTCTGGATTTTACTGGCCCACGATCTTCAAAGATTCTCATAACATGGTACGCACCTGTGATGCATGTCAAAGAGCAACCAATATCTCAACACGGGATGAGATGCCTTTGAAACCAGTTCAAGTATGCGAGATATTTGATATATGGGGTATTGATTTCATGGGGCCATTCCCAGTGTCATTTGGCAATCGTTACATCTTGGTAACCGTTGATTACGTTTCACAATGGACTGAAGCTCAAGCCCTGCCTACTAATGATGCCAGGAACGTTGTCAAATTCCTTAAGAAACTATTTTCTCGTTTTGGTGCCCCAAAAGCTCTGATTAGTGACCGAGGAACTCATTTCTGTAACAATCAGCTTGAAAGAGCAATGGCACGTTATGGAGTTCACCATCGCTTTACAACTGCTTACCATCCACAAGCGAATGGGCAAGTTGAAGTCACTAACCGAGGTATCAAACGAATCCTTGAGAAAACTGTAGGTCAAAATCACAAGGACTGGTCTACCAAGTTAGATGATGCATTATGGGCTTTTCGAACAGCCTATAAGACTCCTATCGGCACAACACCGTTTAAACTAGTTTATGGGAAGTCGTGTCATCTACCCGTAGAACTAGAGCACAAGGCCTTTTGGGCACTTAAAGCAGCAAACCTGGACCAAGACCTTGCAGGAAAGAATCGATTCCTACAAATTCCGAATTGGCGAATTGAGGGCAACAAGCGTACGAAAACGCTAGGGTTTACAAAGAAAAGACAAGGAAATTCCACGACGCTCGATTAGGAGAACAAACAATTTCATTCATGGGGAGAACGTGTCTTACTGTATAACTCTCGTTTACGTTTATTTCCCGGAAAACTGTAATCACGTTGGTCTGGACCTTATACGATCAAAAACATGTTTCCGAATGGTGCCATTGAAATTTACAACCACGCAGGTTTAAGTTTCAAAGTAAATGGTCATCGTTTGAAACCATATAACGATGGACCAACCAAGATTCCTTTGGAGGAATTAAACCTCCACCCCAACGAAAACTAAGTGTGGGGAAGGGTCATGTCGAAGACCCAAAACTTAAACGCGGCACCTATACATAATTTTTTCTCACTTTTTAGCAATTTTTAGGACTTCACAAGCACAAGCACGGGGCTGTGCCTCATCAAGCACGCCCCCGTGTCTCTGACAAAATTTTTCCACGATCTCCGCTGATGACTCTGGAACGTTGCAGGTCGAATTTAAGACGATTTCTGACAAGCACGGGGCCGTGCCTAGCCAAGCACGCCCCCATGTTCACTTTTCACGACCTGTGTATAAATACCACACTTGTTCCATTCTTTCATCACCCTTATTCCTGCTCAAAAACGTCTGAAAAAAATGAAAGAATCAAGTCACGGAAGCTCAAACTGGAATCCTGCGAAGAAACCGCGTTCTGAAATGCGAGAGCCGATGACTCAAGAATATTTCTTCAAAATGCATGAACTAATCAAGCAATTGACAGAAATGAACCTCGTTGCTTCCCAACGCTTAGCTGAACTTATCCAAAAAGTTCAGCAGATGAGCGAGGAACTCATTTCCGTGATGTGTTAAGTGCGCTGCTGCGCGTTAAAGAGTCTGGTTTTGCTGTTTCAGATTCTCGGCTTTTAACGTATCGTGTAACCGTAGGATCCTAGGGAATGTAATTTTCAATTTGGCTTGTGTTATTTAACTATAGGACTATTTTCGTATCTTTTCTGATGATTTGGAAGTGATAAAACTTAACCGGGAAAATTACATAACGCGCGATACTGAAAAACGGAACAACAAAAGACTGAAACCGAACACTAACACATGAACACGGTCCCGTGCTCAAAGAGGCACGCCCCCGTGTTCAACAAAAAATGACACCACCTGACATTTTTCAGCCTTTTGTCTTGTTTTCCATCAATTTTGCATGATAAAAACCGAACTAATGTGCCTGCAAAGTCGTATCCACTTTCAATTCCATCTTGTTTTCCATTTTTCTTTCATCTTTTCAAGTGTTCTTGCAAGAGTATTTGGCCAAGAGGTTAGTATACTAATTCCTATGATTATGAAAGTCATTTACATGTAGTTAGGTGATTAGGTCTCTAAACTACCGAAATCCTAGCAATTATGTGTAAACACTTGTTCTTAAACGTGTTATGGAATGATGAATGCTTTTAACCTACTTGTTCATGTTTACTCTTGTAGTAGATTAGTGTTAATTAGTGTGTTTAGTTAGATATTAGTATGTTTAGTTAGTTAGTTAGTTGTTTTCTTTTATTGTTAACAAGACTATCTTCATAATTCGTGGTGAAACCTTTGTTAATCATGTTCAAGTTACAAGAATTCTCAAGTGATGTAAAAGAATATATATTTTGAGTATCTTGAATTATTAACAAATGATTAAAATGTTAAAGTATAATCTGAATTTTAAAGCAAGAAAATTTTAAACCCATGCTTAATCAACGATTTACAAACAAAACCACGATTGCTCGAGTCAAGATTTCATGCCTAAACATGTTAACCGCACCCCCACGTTTTACAAAGCGCACCCCCATGCTCAAATTTTTTCCTTGGATGATAAATTCTTAACTACTTTTTGAACATGAATTGAATCATTATGATGTTATGTCTTGAAAAACATATGATTTTCACTAACATCATGAAACTGTTTAAGAAATTTGTTTTGTCTAGATTAACTTATTTTTAAAATTTCAGGATCATGGATCATCCCTACTTACATTTTGGAGGGAGCCGCGAGAGATGGTGTCATGATAGACTTCAAAAATTGCTACAAAGGGTCGAAAGATCACACTTACAAGCAGATGAAGAAACACTAGTGGCAGTCGGACAGCTAGAAAGATATAATAATTTATTAAGTGTTCAGTGGAAACGTTTATTTTCACAAAATAGACCTTCCGTTTATGAACTAACTCTTGAATTTTTAGCATCTTTTAAATTTAGCATGAAAGACTCTGATCCTTGGGATGAAAGTGCAGTTTCATTCAGACTAGCTGGGAATTGGCATAAAACATCCATTGCCTTGTTCGGTGTCTTACTTGGAATATACACGGAACAAGAAATGGAGGAGGAGGCAATATCTGGAATGCCGGCATATCATACCTTCCCGGATGAGGAAAGTAGAGACGCGGAAAGTGGTGCAATGAGGAAAGCATTTTGGGAGCAGATTGGAACCGGAGGGTTCAACTCGAGCAAAACAAAAAGCAGTCAGATACGAGACCCGCTGCTGCGATACATTCATTGGTTACTCAGCCATTCCATAACAGCTCGTGGTCAAAGCGAGGGAGTTGTTAATTTGAGGGACTTGTTTATTTTATATTGTATGGTTAATCAGTTGCCATGTAATATTGGGTATTTGTTTTGTAATCTTTTTGCCAGGAATGCGATTGCAGGTTCTCCAACACCCATGTTTGGAGGAAGCTGGATTTTGAACTTATATGAAAGCTATGGTTATAACACTGAGGGAACCGTAGGAGTGATGCCGGGACTGTTAGACTTGAGCATTTGTACAAGTATGTACATGGTGACAAGCTTACCAAATGGGCAGCCGAGATTCATGGATAAGAAGGGACAAATCTGGGATCCGGCGGATCCCGAAGAAATTATCATGGACCTCGACATGCCGATACAGCCGGAAGGAGCCGGAGCTGGATCTTCAAGTTCATGTACAAGGGAATTCCCAACCATGTTAGACCTTTATGAGTCAATCCAAACCACCGAAACCCATGCAAGGCAATCATTTGAATATGCCCAACGAGCCTTCAACCGAGTCGAAAATCTGCATTCCCAAGTCGATGACTTGAGCAAAGATGTCACGTACATCAGAAACCGAATGTACCACGAGTGGGGGGATATCCTACCACAAAGCCCTTGAAAACCGTATCATATTCGGGGCCCCGACACAGTTGTTTTGTGCCAATCTATCTTCTAATTTATGTCGTTTTGTTTTTATTTTGTGTGTTTAGGATTTTAATGCTTTCAATAAATTGGTGACATTTCAGGTGATACCGAGGATTCTAACAACGCGAGGGCAACCAAACACAAGTGAAAAATTCATCATTTTTAGGGGAGTTATTTCGTTATCCTTTCTCGATCCTGAATATGTTAATCACATTGAGGACAATGTGAATTTTAATGTGGGGATGGGAGTAATGCATTTGACTTTGCTAAAAAGGTCCAAATTAAACTTTTTAAGAAAAGATCACTTACCAAGTAATTTTTGTGACAAGAAACCAAAAATTTAATATAATTTTTGATAAACCAAATTATAAATATACGTTCTCGGGAAATAAAGAAGTAAATCCATGACGTCCAAATAAAAATTGAAAATGTTTTTTTTGTGATATCCTTAAAAGCAATAATCTAGTAAATTATTCAATCATGTAAAATGAAACACTTCTACCCAATTCCATCCGTATGTGAGTTTATTTTTGAGCCTTAAACAAGCTTTTGCAAGTTGCAATTCTACTTTCATTCTGGATTTAATTGAGGGTGCCATATGATACGTGTGATTAGAACTTGCTTTGGGTATACATTTCAAGACCTTAATTAGTATTTGTTGCATAAAAATGAGTTAGGCACTAGGAAACCTTAACCATTCAAGCCTCAACCATTGTTTTTAATTTTCCTTACCCGAACGTCAACCCTAGTTAGCCCCGTTGAGTTTAAACGTTTTTTTATCTTTCAATCACCCAAGTCACCAAGTCACTTAACCAAAAAGCTTTCAACAAAACCTGTTTTCGTTAAAGATACATTTTTGGCTTACTAAAAAAAATATTTGGTCTTTTACCGGCAGACCTTAAAGAACTGGAATGCATTCTTTTGATTTCAATTTGCTTTGTTGCCTTTATCACGCAAAACCGGGACTTTTCCCTTGAAATCCGCGAACAAATTTTCAATCTCACGTTTGACGCAAGAAAGAAATGGCGAAAAAAGTAACAAGTTCCGCCATTTTGTGGGATTTCAAAAAGTGCTATAAAGAGACGGGCAAAAAGATATGAAAGATGCCCGAATTGTGGAAATTGGTCTCATAATGGAAAATGCAAAAAGAATCAAACTGAATCTCAATACGAATACACAGAATTAATCTGATTGGGTGCTATTAGGCTTCAAGCCGAACGATCCTTCAGAAAGGAAAGTTTTGTGTATCTTCGGGTAAAAGATGAAGTACGATTTTTGAAAACAAAATACGGTCTTGACAATCTGATCTTAAACGAGTCCTCAAGCTAGCATATTCTTTCTAGCTTGAAGTATTGTATAGGGAACCTTTATTGCTTTCCTTGTAGTTTATGTTAGAAAAATAAGCCAAGAACGTCGTCTTTAGCAATTAGCCACTCTTTCCAAATATTCCATACCCGAGCCCGAGCCAAGTTACAACCCATCAAAGACCTAATGATTTATGCAAATAAATATCTAAGTAGGTGGAGATTCGATCCCTTAACAAGCATATGATTTCACACGTATTCATACTAGGCAATTGAGCGTATTATTCATACTTCATCTTATGTATGATTCCATATATATAGCCGAGTGTGAGTGCACCTTGTGAGAAGTGTGAATTTTTACATGTTAAAAATATTTAGAAACCATTCTATTGCTTGAAAGGATATCATTCCACATGTGCTTAACTGTCTATATTTGGGTAAAGCAAGTTTGCTTGTATAGTTCTCGAAAGACATATTTATATCTTAATTTATTTGGTTTTTGGTGGTGTTGCTATTTTGGTGATTTTGCTTGAGGACAAGCAAAGTTTAAGTGTGGGGATATTTGATGTGATCCAAATTATACATATAAAACACATCAATTACACATCAATTATTCCAGAAACTCTTACTGAAAATAATGATTTGATACTTAAATCGTTCATATTGTATTTTCAGGCTTGGAAAAGACCATGATGAACAAAAGGAGCTTAAATAAGAAGAAAATGAAGAAAATCAAGTTTTGGAATTCAAGCATGGGGTCGTGCTTCATGAGGCACACCCCCATGCCCAGCCTGAAACACACCCCCGTGCTTAAATCAACACACCCCCGTGTTTGTTGGTCCGGCACGACAAAAAGTACTGTTCCCCGACCCGAGGCACGGGGGTGTGCCCCAGGAGGCACGGGGCCGTGCCCCACCACAAACACGGGGCCGTGCCCCATTGAACATGGGGCCATGCCCGACAACATCTGAGCGTACGAGCCGACCAACTTTTACGTACATTGTACTAGCACAGGGCCGTGCCTTTTAGGCACGGGGCTGTGCTTAAACACTCCAGAAAGCCTATAAATAGGACTTTATTTGCAACTTTGAGAGTAGCTTTTGGGAGGTGAAGTGCTGGTGTTCCCACTCGGGAACCCAACCTTTGGAGGTCCTTAGAAGGTTTTGGAGGTTCATTCAACACTTAGAAGAAGCTTGGGATCGTTTAACATCATCCATAATGGATCACCGGTTTGATTGTTCTAATTTATCGATGATTTCATTACTATCTTTTATCTTTGTTGTTAGTTCAAGCTCCTTGTGAGCTAAACTTCATGTGTTATCCTAATTTAATGAAACTTATGTAATTTGTAATGAACTAATGGTGTGATATATATTATGTTAATGTTATGATGGTCTTGGGAAAACTATTGATGGGTAGCATCTACAATTGAACAGTTATAAATTTATGGTTTGTGATTGTGATCGTCATACAAAGTTGAAAAACGTATGATCAACTTTCATTCGCGAAACCGATCTTCATAATAGATCAATGGCTAATGAACTAGAAATGGTTATTAGAAATCACATCACTTTAACTTTCTGATCATTTGCGGGTTCCCTTTTATTAGTTCGGAAACTTCAGTAATTGTTACGGTTTTCTAAAATTAATGGTATGTTAGGAAGGAACCTGATCAACTCTCTTTTTAACATTAAGTTATGTTTTTAGAAATCATATGTCAAATAGGTCACAAAAGATTTACCTACATTACTAGGGCTTTGATCTGAGCAGTAAACTCAGCCTGACAGGATCAAGTCACTACGGCAGCAGGATAGACGAGAAATCGCGCCAGCTCATCTTTATAAACATTAGCTAATTACATTAATCCATATCTTTAAATCACACCACCAATTCATCACAATTATATAAGTGTAATCTAAATTAGGATAACAACCTTACTTCACTTAAAAAATCACCAAAAGTCTCAACCTATCTTTATTTATCTTTATCTATCTTTATTTAATGTTATCATGTTTAACTTATCTTTTTCTAAAACATAAAACTAATAGTCAATTATGAGGGTTGTTGAGTAGGCTTAGTGTGTCCACGGATTGATACTCGGTTCTTACCAACACTATATTACCATACAACAGGTACACTGCCTTTTGTGTGTGTGGTTTAGTATTAGTAGTAACCATTTATAACTCAATATGTGCAAAGAATCTATATCAAAATATATATACTATCTGCACCCATCAGTCACATATAAAGTAATATTTAATACCGATGTGTTTCGTTTTACGATGTTGGACTGGATTTTTGGTGACAGCAATAGCAGCAGAATTATCAACAAAAATAGGAGTGTTAGAGAATTGCAAACCGTAGTCACGTATTTGCTGTTGAATCCAAATGATCTGCGAACAGCAACTTGCAACAGCAACATATTCAGCTTCACAAGTTGACAAAGCAACCGATGTCTGGTTCTTACACTGCCATGTGACTAACCGTCTACCAAAAAAATTACATCCTGCAGAAGTTGACTTGTAATTCATCTTGCAACCACCATAATCCGAGTCACTATACGCTGTAAGCTCAAAATCATCGTCATGAGGATACCACAACCCGAGTGTTGGAGTACCCTTCAGATAGCGAAAAATCCGTTTCACACCAATGAGATGATTTACTTTTGG
This sequence comes from Flaveria ramosissima, assembly GCA_025215565.1. NCBI lineage: Eukaryota > Viridiplantae > Streptophyta > Magnoliopsida > Asterales > Asteraceae > Flaveria > Flaveria ramosissima. The sequence continues at coordinate 67,416,562 of CM046039.1, forward strand.
TTTTGCCTGATATCTTGAACAAAGACACGTGGCATACATGATATCAGGACGAGACGATGTGAGATACATAAGGGATCCGATCATTGGATCCGATCATTCCTCTATACATTGTAGCATCAACCTGATCACCATTTTCGTCGGGTGCCACATCATGATTCATGGCAAGTGGAGTTCTAGCAGCTGAAGCATTCTCCATGTCAAACCGACTGAGGATGTCCCCTACATATTTAGTCTGATGCAGGAAGATTCCTTTTGGTGTCTGATCCACCTGTAGTCCTAGGAAGAACTTCATCTCCCCCATTGCACTCATCTCGAACTCTGCTTTCATTACAGACTCAAATTCCTTACATAATTCTTCATTCTTGGAACCAAAGATTATGTCATCTACATATATCAGCAGTAAATCACCGTCTTTTTCTTTGATGAATAACGTACAATCAATCACTCCTCTGCAAAAACCGTGTTTCACAAGATGAGTCGAGAGCTTCTCATACTAGGCTCTAGGGGCTTGATGGAGCCCGTAAAGAGCCTTGTCCAGTTTGTTAACTCTGTCCTGATGATAAGGGTCCTCAAATCCTTCTGGTTGACTGACGTAGACTGTCTCACGAATTTCACCATGAAGGAATGCACTTGACATCTAGTTGATAAACTTTAATCTTCATATAAGATGCATAGGCTAGGAAGATACAGATTGCTTCCATTATAGCCACAGGTGCAAACACTTCATTGTAATCAATGTCTTCGACTTGTCTAAAACCTTGAACCACAACTCGAGCCTTGTTTCTGATTATAACCCCTTGGTCATCTTTCTTGCACTTCAAGACCCATTTCGTGCCAATCACCTTAGCACCTTTTGTCTGTCCACAAGGGTCCATACTCCTAGCTTCTTGAATTGTAGGAGTTCTTCTTGCATGGCACTAACTCATGCCTTATCGTTTAAGGCTTCACTTACATATTTTGGCTCAAATTGAGACACAAAACATCGATAAGCACCGTCATGAAGATAGCCTTTTTCCATGACTGAGGCATAATCAGCTGAGTAGAGCTGATTTCGTGTCTGTACTCCCGATTGTACATCCCTTATGACATTGTCCAGAGGATGATATACATTTATTCAAGATCTGGGAGTGGTGGGAACAACTACTTCCTGATCCAGATTTTGAATTCCCGGCTCAGTATCTATAGCCGTTGGAGTGTGAGGTTCTGAAGTGTCAGAGGCATCAACATATTATGCTTGTGTACTTTCTGTAGCAGGAACCTATTCCTCCTGGTCCACCTGGTCAGTCTCCACTACTTCATCGTCAAAGGAGGAGTCGCTTACATCAAGTGCTCCCCCTAAAGGACTAGAAGATTCACCTTGTGGAACTGATGTTGTCGAGTCTAGTGACGTGTGTTAAGACATCGTACATCATTCTGGTCGATAACTCATCATCAGGTTGGGAGGGAGAGATGTTGAAGTCGAAGAAGAATGAGGGTCCCTTTCCAGCAGGGGGGTGGTGTATCTCTGAACATCAACGTTGCACCCACTTCTACCTGACCCGTTGAGTTGTTATAAACTCTCTTGTCTAGTATATTGTATCCTAGAAAGATCCCTTCTTCTGCCTTTTTGCAGGGGTTTGTCACTTAAACACTTGGATTTCTCTCAAACTCACTTATATAACACTCAAATCAAATGAAGTAAAGTCTTTTATAAGAGTTGATAATAATATAATAAGTAGCAAAGAACACACAGAAATAATTTTCAAGGCACTTGTATATATTACTTCTCAACTCAAAGTATTACAAGACTCTTACAAGCATGGAACATGAGTTACAATGAGAAACTATATATACTAGATCCTACAGCCGGATATACTTTGATACCAGCTGGAAACCTAAGACTAAAGCATATACTACAATGCTAAAGTTAAGGTATCTTAGATAAAGTATTATCTAAGATATGGTAGTCATGACATGTCCATGACTTACCTTTTGTCACCAACTAAATATGGCAACTGTACTAACTTATAAAGGTAAACAGTGGAATAAAGTATGGTCAACTACAATGCTTTTGAGAAAACACCATGCAGTATCTCAGAGGTCTGCAGCGGAGTGTCAGGGAGACCATACTTATGTCCACTGGATAATAGTAGTGTCTTCCGAAGGTAAGTTGGCTTCAGAAGAACAAGTTCTTCCGAAGCCACTTATACTTCGGAAGAGGCTTCTATACTTCCGAGGCTTAAGGACTTCTATACTTCGAAAGTTGATTCTTGATCTATCATTCTAAGTGTTGATCTTCGGAAGTAAGTTCTTTGTCTTCGGAAATTGGAGATTTCCTTCGGAAGTTAGTTTTACACTTTGTCTTCGGAAGAGCTCCTTTTTCCTTCGGAAGTTCCACACTTAGCTTCGAAAGTCCTTTATTTGTTGTACCAAAATATTCTAAGTGATTTGGTTTTGGTTGCACCAGTCTTTCTAGATCCAACAAACTCCCCCTAGGCTGATGCTACCAAAACCTCACTTGTTTCTGCTTCTCAAAGCTTTCAACACAAGGGATAGAAGATATTTGTCTATTTCTTTGCTCTTCCTTGAAGTGGTGCTGAGAAGCTTTTACAAGTCATTGATGGATAGGTGATCCAGTCTATCACTCTGAATGACATGTACCCTCTGTTGCGTCCCCCTGAAAAGAGTTAGTTGACGGGAGTTATAGTCATACTTCCATCTAACTATGGATTCAAGTTCAGGACCTTCAACCATTTTTAAAAAGGCTTTGCCTTTGGTTGTTGATCCCTTCCTTTTCTCCTCCTCTCTCAGTTTCAACTCTTCTTCAACCTTGCTCCTAGCGGTTAGCTCGGCCATATGAAGACTGCCTAGATGATTTCTGATATGGGCAGCTACATCAGAGTTTGAAGGGTTGGAGAATGGCTTCTCAGCTAACTCAGCAATATCAAATCTGCTTAAGTGTAGTATAGATGAGGCACTTAGCCTGTTGAGCTCTCCATTCTCTCTTTCAACAACAAAGTTGTGAGAAGAGTCTTCGAACCTCCACTGGATGATCTTCTTCCTAGGTGCAAGAGGTTGTCTTGGCACCCGGTCACCTTTCTTGGTATCTAGCAGAGTCACCAGCCTTCTCCTTAACTTCTTTTCTTCCTCATTCAAAGTGTCTGAATTGAGGCCAAGGAGATTTGCAGCTTGGTCCAATGTTCCTCTGGGCAGATCAAGAAATTGATCTCTTGTGAGGGAACATGAGGATCCATCAACATAAGTCAAATTGACTGAATCCTCCACACAGGAGATGTCGCTTAGGTTTGTGCAATTGATGAGCTTTGTCTTGATTTCCTTAAATTCCTCTAAGGAGAGATGTTTAGAAGGTTGAGGGGATGGTTTGAGGGGTTGTTGGGTAGGTTGAGGTGTTTGGGTTCTGGCTAGTGTTTTGGGTTGGAGGATGGGTAGTTTAGGTGGTTGAGGTGAAGAGGTTGGTAGGGGTGATGGTGTAGGTTTAGGGGTGTATGGTTCAGTGGTTGGTTCGGTTTTGATGGGGAATGGAAAGGGAATTGGTTTAGGTTGTGGTTGGGTTTGAAGTTAGGGTTGAGTAGTTGATTTGAAGATCATCCCCTGTCCCCTTCTATACATCTCCTTCCTCTTCCCCGAGCGAATGTCAGCCTTTATGTCACTGACATGTCGTTGGAGTGTCTTTTCAGACATAGGACCCACCTGCCTGCCAGAGAAGCCATGAGCCTAGAGATAGCTCTTCATCCAGGCCTTCTCACCTATCTTCTTGGCAGCAGCTAGTCCTGCTTCCTCTTCCTTCTTCTTCTTTAGCATCAGCTTTTCCCTGGCAACTTTCTTTCTCTCTTTCTCCATTTGATCTTGCTCTTTGTTGAAGAGCCATAAGATCGTATTATTGTTGTGTGGAGATAATTCTTCTAGAGAGAAACCTCTTGAGGTTAGGAACGTTATCCTTTCCCTCCTTAGCTGCTGATCAGCTTCTCTTTCTTTCCTCTCCCTTTCTTCTTCTAAGGCTAACCTTGCTGCCTCTTCTCTTTGCTGTTTTTGCAGCAAAGTTGCCTTTTCCAGCTCAACTAACTCCTCTAGTGGTAGCAGGAGTACATCTTCACTCACAGCTCCTAGACCGACAAGTCTATCAATAATCTCTACTCTTCTTCTATTGTTGACTGCCTACTGGTTGGCTGCAGCTGCTTTGCTACTAGCAGCTAGCAGTTTTCCAGTTAGAAGTCTACCTTTTCTTTTGTGTTTTCTAACCTTTCTTCCTCCTGAAGCTCTTCCTTAGTCATCTTCCTCTTTCCTTTGATGTCTTCGGAAGTGCTAGACTTTGGGGGTTCTTGGATGGAAGGTTCAGGTTGAGTAGCAAAGATGGAAGTTGGAGTTAATGCTGATGTTTGAGCTAGTGGTTGGGTGAGAAAATCCTCCCTATTAACTTCAGATGCAAGTTCTAGGATAGCATCTATGACTATTAGATCATCGGATAAGGAGAATAGTCCTTCCGCAGTTGCAATCTCAGCTTCGGAAGATTGAAATTGTTCTTCCGAGGCTTTGACTTGTGCTTCGGAAGTCTGTGACAATGCACTATCTGTCCCAACTGTCTTAGTTGCTGGGCCATCAGTCCTTGTTTCCCCTTTGAAGTTAATCTCAAGTTCCACTTGGACCTTAGGTTGACCAACTTCCTCAATAGTGGTAGAAGGTCCATTTAATCTCTGAAGCTCTTGAGCTCCGAAGTAGATCACAGACAGATCAGGACTTGGCTGTTCAATAAGAGATTCCAACAGGAACTTTTTGAAGAACCTATTGAGATCTTGGAGCATCCTTTGATCCAATTGAATTACAACTGGAGGAGGCTCAGGAAAAATTGAAGCTTGTTGCATAGGATATTTTGAGCTTAGGGAAGTGAGAGCTTGACTTTGGGGTTCCTTTTGTCTTTGGCTTTATCCCTGAACACTCTCCCCCTTTTTGGTAGCATTATTCTGAGAGCTTGATGAGCTAGAGGAAGAGGTCAAAGAGACCTAAATTGGTACGTGCCTAACAGACCTCTCAATCTGTTTCTCAGCTAGTTTGGCCTTGAGATTCTCAATCTCAAGTTGTTGAGTGGCAGAACTATCCTCTAAAGTCCTAACCTTATATTCAAAATTTGAGACTTTAGAAAGTAGGTCTTGAATGGTGAGTTGCAGTCTTCCCTCATCTTCTTTTGAAGAATCACGGGGAGATGAGGTAACATACCTTGTATGTTCATCCTCACCACCAGATGTGGTTTCTTGGCGCCCTGGTTTCCCTTGCTCAATGATGCCTCTTTCAGAGTCATCAAAGGGCATGGTTGCCGTAGATTCAGTCTCAGTTATGTTACCATTGTCCTGAGGATCCCTTGAGGCTCCTTCAATAGTGGCAGCTGAATCTACATGAGTCCCCTCCACATCAGTGGGACTCACCTCAGTAAAGGTTTGTTGATGGGAGCTAGAGACAAGAGATCTCTCTGGGCTCTGTTGATCCTTGAGAGGGTGTTGTGGATCAACTTCATTTCTCTGAAGAGACATAATCTCTTCATCAGCTCTGATTAATAGGTCAGTAAAGGATATGGAAGTGAAACCTTGTGACCCGGGACTTTGATCAATGTCTAAAGGCATTGAGCCTGTGATGGGGCTGTCCCTTTTTGGCTGCTCAGGGGAGTATAGAAACTCTCCCTGAGGGTTTTCAGCTTGGGTTTCGGGTGAAGGATGGTTGGACCTCAGGCTGAGTGGGAGCCCATTGTTCAACTCTAGCCTTTTTGGGTAGAACATGAGGAGCTTGTTCAATCAGAGAAGATTGAACAAGGTTTTGTTTGGGGCGTCTTTGATAAGTGAAGGTAATGGGTGGAGAAGGTAGATTTGGCAAAGTGAGGGTAGTTGCTAGTGTGGGTTCATCACCTGTGGGGTTAACAGGGATGTCACCAGGAGCCATTGGCTCAATCATACCTGGAAGAAGTGCAATATCTCTTCCGGTGAAGTTGGTGGACACTCTCTTCAAGGTTTTGAAGATGGTTGGCCTCATTTGAGGAACAGTCAGAGCAGCTGCGAAGACAAGCTTGCTCTGGTCCAGCTCACAATTGATTATGTGCTGGAGAACCTGGGATACATGAAGAATGTGTCCTGTTGAAGGTTTCCCATGAGATTGGTCTACACATATCTTGAGTAGTTGAAGCGGAGGCTTCTCACCAAACTATGAACTAGGCACCCAAGTTCATATGGGATTTGATCCTATCCCCCTGATTTGTTGGACAAGTAGTGAAGAACTACATGCAACAAGAACTTCTAGTTGTAAGAGAAGTTGAATTTGTAGACCGTTGACCTGCTAACATCTCCACCATATCCCATTTGGATATAAGTGTTGTCCAAATCTGCTTTGGGAAATTCTGTAGGAGCGCCCTCATCATGAAGCTCTAGATGCTCCCTGATGATTTGTTCAGGGATGACCAACTCCTGGCCACAGATGCTCGATCTTATGACACGAGCCCCATTTAGGGTTTCAATTTGACTGTTTGCGCAAAATTCAGACATATGGTGTGAGTAAATCATAGGGTTAACAGTCAGGGCAGTGTAGTAAGAAGATTGGGTTAGAAAGGAGATGATATCTGAGAAGTTGGCATCCCTTGAAAAGTCAAGGAGTGCGACTTAGTTGTGATGAGGGTTAAGTGCCATTGGAGAAAGTTGCAAGAAGATAGTTCGGAATTGGGTAAATTGAAGATGAAGAAAGCTTTTAGGGCAGTAATTTTGGTAAAGAGGATAAAAGTGATTATTCGGAGGTATTTAAACGGGTGGAATGGCGGTTTAAAGGGGGTTTGGATAAGATGATAGGAGGTTTCAGTGGATGATGTGACATGGGCGGTAAGGTTAGGCCATTTAAATAATCCGACATCATTAACAAAATCTTTACCTTTTTACAGAGTGGGGCCCAAAAAATTTTCGTTACACAGTAAAATCTTTCTTCCGAGTATAAAGCATTTCCGAAGGTAATGTTCTTCCGAAGGCAAATTTACTTCCAAAGGTAAAGTGATTACTTCCGAGAGTATATGTTGCTTTCCGAATGGAGAGTGTTACAAGCTTCGGAAGTAGATCTGATATGAAATCAATCGGTTCTTCCGAGACTTAACAACTCTTCCGAGAAGAAAATTATCATGGGAGAAATTTGCTTCGGAAGATATGTAAAATATCTTCCGAGGGTTAATTCCTCTTCGGAAGAATTCATACTTAGATAAAATTTTAGAGAAAGATCTTTTGTAACAAGGCTTAGATTGTTTTGAAATAAGACTTTACACATTAAAAGGTTTTCAAATAAGATAGACTAATCAAGGTTTATCATCCCAATAGCTGTAATGAGATATTTAAATCTTTGTTCATCAAAGGCTTTGGTGAACAAGTCAGCATATTGTTCATTTGAATCAACTTTGATTAGCTTGATAAGATTTTTCTCATGAATATCTCTAATGAAATGATATCTGATATCGATGTGCTTAGTCTTGGAGTGCTTCACTGGATTTTCAGTAATGGAGATAGCACTATTGTTGTCAATGTGGATAGGAGTGCTCATGAAGTTGAATCCGTAGTCTATCATCTGGTTTTGAATCCGTAGCAGCTGAGCACAGCAACTAGTAGCAGCAATGTATTTAGCTTCAGCAATTGATGTAGAGACACAGGATTGCTTCTTACATTCCCATGAGATGATCCTTCCACCAAGAAATTGACATCCACCAGATGTTAATTTCTTGTTGATATTGCAGCCACCATAATCACTGTCAGAGTAACCATAGAGATTGAAATCACTATTTCTTGGATACCAAAGACCTAGTTTAGGTGCTCCTTTAAGGTATCTAAGGATTTTCTTGGCAGCAACTAGGTGAGACACCTTTGGAGCAGCCTGATATCTTGCACAAATGCAAGTTGCAAACATGATATCAGGTCTACTTGCTGTGAGATACATCAGAGAACCAATAATCGCTCTATACTGATGTTGATTAGTATCCTCCCCCTCAGAGTCATGGCAGAGATTGTGGTTTCTGGGTATAGGTGTTTTTGCTGCTTTACAATCTTTCATATCAAATCTTTCTAAGATATCATTGACATACTTAGATTGACTGATGAAAAACCCTTCCTTCATCTGCTTCACCTGAATTCCAAGGAAGAAGTCCATTTTTCCCATGGAACTCATCTCAAACTTCTTCTTCATAATGCTCTCAAAGTCTTTACACATTTGGTCATTTGAGGAACCAAATATGATGTCATCAACATAGACTTGAACGAGCAAGATGTCTTTCCCAGACTTCCTTATGAACAAAGTCTTATCAATGGTACCTCTAGTGTAACCGTTCTTCAGGAGAAACTGAGACAATGTCTCATACTACAGCCTAGGTGCTTGGTGCAGCCCATATAGAGCTTTATCCAATTTGCACACATAGTTGGAATGCTGTGGATCTTCAAATCCCGGAGGTTGGCATACATAGACTTCCCTATCTATATCCCCATATAGAAAGGCACACTTGACATCAAGCTGGTAGACAGTGAAATTCTTGGATGCAGCATAAGCAAGGAAGATCCTAACTGCCTCAAGTCTTGTAACAGGTGCAAAGACATCAGTATAATCGATTCCCTCCTCTTGAGTGTATCCTTGAACCACCAGTCTTGCCTTGTTCTTGATAATCAAGCCTCTATCATCTCTCTTGTTTCTAAAAACCCATTTAGTGCCTATAGGTACTTGACCAGATGGTAGCGGACATAGGTTCCAAACCTTTTGTCTTTTGAATTGAAGCAGCTCCTCTTGCATTGATTCAACCCAGCTACTATCTTTCAAGGCATCTTCTACCTTCTTTGGTTCCATTTGGGATAAAAAGCATGAGTACAAGCAGACATTCCCATTATGAGTTTGTCCTCTTGTTCTCACGCCTTCAGAGACTTCCCCTATGATGTTCTCAGCTGGATGAGTGTTGTGAATCCTAAGTCTAGGAATCACCTCCAGTTGCAAAGATAAATCCAAATTGGACATATTTTGCTCAGGAGCTTGAATACTTGGTCCAGCTGCTGTTTCAAATTCATTCAATGAGGACCGATTGAATGAAAGAGAAACATCATCATTTGTTTGCTGTGAAGCAGCATCAACAGTTGCCTGTTCCTTCAAGATGTTGCTTTCATCAGCTTGGTGTTGTGCAGGGTCACCTGAAGAGGTTTGAGAGTCAACAGGTGAACTGCTTGTTGAAGCTCTACTATCTCTTGAGATGGTTATACTATCAGATCTTCCAATAGTGGGAGCTTGATTTGCTGCAGCTCTTGGAGAACTTGGAATAGGTCTGGGAAGCTCAAACAGTTGATCATCATCTGAGTCACTTTGAGCACATGTTCCAGCTGAAACATTCTCACAAGATGGTTTAGAATAGTTTGGAAACAATTCTAAGTCAAAGATATGATTAGGGCCATTCCCCCTAACACAAGGAGTGTACTCATTGACTACAATGTTGGAAGATTCCTCAAATTGTTGATTTTTAATGTTCTAAACTCTATAAGCTTTATTAGAGGAATATCCAATAAAGATAGCATCATCCGACTTTTCAGAAAATTTTGCCAAATTGTCTTTTGTGTTACGTATGGTACACCTGCTGCCAAAGGACCTTAGAAAGCCAATGAATGGTGGCCTCTTGTTCCATAGCTCATAAGGGGTTTTTCCATGTGGCTTTACTACAAGAACCCTGTTCTGCACATATCATACAGTGTTGACTGCCTCTGCCCAGAATGTTAGAGGTAGCTTTGAATAAGCTAACATAGTCCGAGCAACCTCAATAAGTGTCTTATTCCTCCTCTCAGCAACACCATTTTGTTGAGGAGTTCTAGAAGCACTATATTGTCTGGCGATCCCTTTTGAGTTACAGAATGAGTCAAGAACGTGGTTCTTAAACTCAGTCCCTTGATGTGACATCCGTCACCTTAAGGTCCGTTAATTAACGTGATTCTCCGTTAACTATTCTTTGATCGATCATTCCTCATCCTTATTTAACTCTTTATGTGGATATCATGTGTGCTTTATCATCTTTGTACGTGTGTATTCGTTATAATCATATGTTAACCTTAAAAACTTTTAAAACTTTCATCTTCAAAACCGCCAAATATATTATTTTTATATATATTAAACGTCACTAACGAAGCCATTTCTTAAGTCATAATATCATTAAATGCATTTTTACAACTAATATAATTGACCTAATAAAGTCGTTTTTCAACCGGACCAATTTGGGAAACTCGGGGGTTAAGTGCAGGGACTAAACTTGTAATTTTGCAAACTTGGGCTGGGTATATAAACCCCATTACCAGCACTAATTCACCATTTTCATCATCATCTTCATCTTCATCCTCTCTACACACACATCTTCTTCATTCTAGCACCAAAACCGACCCGCTTAGGCTCGTTTTTGTCGTCTAGACTTCATCTACAACTTAGTCTACTCATTTCTAGCAGGTAGACGACTTTGGTTGTCTCTTTTCTTGCCTCTTCACGGCTGTCCAAAACTAGGGTTTTGGGTGTTCGGGTTCAACCCGAACACACAAGGTCGTATGGGTGCGTGTGAGGTCTTTCTGCTTGTGTTTCATGTTTGCGTATGTTTGTTGAGTGTTTCTGGAAGTCCTTGTGGTGTAAAACTCGTGTTTAGAGCAGCTCGGGGGCTGCTCAGCCCGACCACAGTCGCGATTCGGCTGTTCAGGCGACTGGGTCCGTCATGCGATTGAGCCGTGCGACTGGGTGAGTCGTGCGACTGAACCATGCGTCTGAGTCAATCGTGCGACTGAGTCGTGCGACTAGGCATGTCGTGCGACTGAGTCGTGCGACTGTGTGTTTGTATGCAATTGAGTCATGCGTGCGAATGAATGTATGCGATTGAGTCATGCGTATGAATGATTGTGTGCGATTGAGTCAGGTGACCGACTAAGTGTATGCGATTGTGCGTGTTTCGCACGACTGGAGTCCAATCGCACGAATGAAGGTTCAATCGTACGAAAGTAGCTAATTCGCACGATTGAAGGTTGATTCGTGCGTATGGAGGTTGAGTCGTGCGATTGGGTGTTGTGTGGTACTACTGAATGCCAGTCATACGAATGAAGGCTCAATCGTACGAATGAAGCTGATTCGCACGATTGAGGGTTGATTCGTGCGTATGGAGGTTGAGTCGTGCGTCTGGTCCTGTCGTGCGATTGTAACTATTGTGTTGATTTCCTTCTTGTGCGTTGTGTGAGTATGACGTGTGATGTTAAGGTAACATGAACACAGTAGCCATTGTTCGGCCACAAAGATTAAAGTCAACGCTAAAAAGGGCACAAATACTATTCTAAACAAATTAAACTAACATTTTAGAACCATCATCCGACTTATAACTATTGAAACTTAACTAGTACTTTCTCAATGATAATGAAACATTTACTCAAACATCATCATCAATGGCGACAATGTCTAGTACTTGGATCTACATAAGATCTCGTACGTGTGTCTGTTTGTGTGTGTTACACATGACCCAGTCGATACAACCCGAACCGACCAATCATTATTACGCGCTTATTTCATATCATTAATGCTTATCAATAACTGTCAATAGGTGTTTGACTGTTCATTGCATTCAACATTTGGGATAACATTGATCATACATACTTACCACTTAACAAGTGAGTTTCGTGGCCCCTTTTTACATTTATACAATATTTCAATCATTTACAACTTGGGGGAAAAGTATGCTTACTCATTTTCAATGCTGTACAACTTACTTACATTTTACATACAAGGAATCAACATGATACTGTGTTGCAAGTACTTATCTGATACATGCTTGGGTCTGCTGTGTGGTTCTATCTTTGCAACTATGTAATTCCAGTGTGGGAACCGACGGTTAGGTATTGGTAGTACTACTGGGTTGACACCCCCACCCTCGTTCGATGGTATACTAGTTGGTACCATCAGTGGCCCCAGGAACGGGCCCTTGGGTGAATATATGCCGACAATTTCTTTGTGTACGTCGCTAGGTTTGGTTGCAAAGCTCATGTCATGTGATTTTACTTGTGTATATAACTGTATTCACGGTATTCCATTTCGCTTACTTTATACAGCATCACTTACATTTTATTACTTAAACCTGCGAGCTCACCAACAATTATGTTGATCGTTTTAAGCATATCTTTTCAGGTGATCATGCAAGTCCAGGAATCTAGGTGTGCTGCCTTAGTGGAGACCCTAGGATGCATTTTTGGGACTTAACATATCTTGACAAACAATCTTTTGAACAATGTTGATATGTGTAAACAATTATAATCTTTTCAAACTTGTTCTCGGGTTGTGGGAATTTACTATACAATTTCATCATTTTGTGGTTATGTGAATCATTATCATGTTTATGCCTATGGCTATGTTGTCGTGAACACTGACTAAACACGACACAAGTCCCCTTGTTGTCGGGTGTCGTCATGACACGCTTGTCATCATTTATTATATTGCATCTTTATCGCTTACCATGTGTTATGACGATCCCTGTCTCGTTACATCCCCGTGTTTCCGCTTTTAGCGGGGGTGTGACAGATTGGTATCAGAGCCATTTGTTATAGAGAATTAGGCAATACGCTTGACCTAGACTATAACCTAGGAACCTTCATGTAGATTTGCATGCTAGGAATCTGTATGCATATTATATTTCGTGTATGTGTTCCTCGCTGCTTGATTGTTCATTTATTTGTTATGTGATCTTTCCACCCTATGAGAGAGCCCCTGTGCTCACTCTTTTATAGGATGCTTCTATTGGATCTTCCGTTCCCTCTGTGCGCCGAGTTAGTTTATCAGATCCGGGTATTAAACCCGAAGAGATCTTCACAGATCATGCTATTGCGCTTGACCTTGGACATTGAGATTAACCCTGAGGAGGTTATGTCTGAAACCTCGAAAGAGGAGGAAATAGACAACCTCCGATAGACTAAACGTGATTATATACATGGACTTACAACTGTTGTGATGGATTATTATTAAGACATTACCTATTCATGGTGTGAGAACTGCACGAATTGCATGCGATGTGTGGTGACAATAGTGGATATTGACATGGAATACTAGACTTTGCATGATTTACTTATGTGAGCTATGACTCTAGAACAACCCTCATGGGGATGGTGGCAATGATGATGGAGACAATGGAGAAAAGCCCATGGTGGGATCGAAACTGAGACGGGAAACGGAAACCCGACCGGAAACGAAAGCAACCAGGAGACCGGAAATGGGGGTGCTGCCGGTATTGAGACTGGGGTTGTGAATGCACGTCGGGGGTGTTCATACAGGAGTTTGTGGCTTGCAACTAAGGGAATTTGATGGGAAAGGTGGGGCGATAGCCCTAACCAGGTGGCTAGAAAAGATGGAGGCAGTGATTGACATCAGCGAGTGCCTCGACAGCCAGAGAATCAAGTATGCCACTTGCTCACTGCAGGGCAAGGCTCTAACCTGGTGGAACACCCAGGTTCAAGCTAGAGAAGAGAATCTGCGATGCAGATGTCATGGGATGAGTTCAAAGCTTTGATCACCGAGGAATACTGCCCCCTCAACGAGATGCAAAAGTTAGAGCATGAGTTCTGGAATCATGCTATGGTGGGGGCCGGGCATGCAGCTTATACCGATCGTTTTCATGAGCTGGCAAGGTTGGTTCCGAATCTGGTCACGCCGGAATCAAAGAGGATTGAGAGGTACATTTGGGGACTTGCGCCTCAAATTAGAGCGATGGTTACAGTAGCCGCTCCTCCTACTATTTAGAGCGCAATCCTGAAAGCTGACGCTTTGACTGATGAGATGGTAAGAACAGGGGTTTTGGGCAGAGGAGCAGAGAAGCGAAAGGATGTTGGGGAATCGAGCCGGTCGAGTGCCGGAAGGTTTGATAAGAGGGTCAAGACGACCAGGAATTTTGTGGTCGTGTCTCAGGCCAAAAGAGAGTATGTGGGGCCGCACCCCAAATGTGACAGGTGCAACTATCATCATCCCCCAGGAGTGCAGTGCCGGGTGTGCGCGAACTGTAAACGCCCGGGGCATTTGGCAAGAGATTGTAGAACTGCGCCAAATCTGGTGGCACCCGTCAACGCGGTTAACCCCGCCGGGAATGCTAGGGCTTGTTATGAGTGTGGAAGCCCCGATCATTACAGGAACATGTGCCCCAGACTGAATCGGGCATCGGGTCAACAGGGGAACAACCAGCAGCAGGTGATGGCTATAGCTGGGAATCAAGGCCCGACTACTCAGGGGAATGCAGCTCGGGGACGTGCATTTGTCATTGGAGCCAACGATTCTCGTCAAGACCCGAATGTTGTCACGGGTACGCACTTACTCAATCATCACTTCGCATCTATATTATTTGATACCGGAGCAGACAATAGCTTTATATGTTTTGAGTTTGTGCAATTGCTTGATTTGAGTCCTAGTAGGCTAGAAACTAGCTACTCTGTAGAGATGGCCAATGGTAGAGTTGTTCAGGCCGATGAGATTATTAGGAAGTGCTCGTTAACATTGGAGGATCATGCCTTCGATATAGACTTGATACCCTTCGAGCTAGGAAGTTTTGATGTGATTGTGGGTATGGATTGGTTGTCGCAAAACGAAGCAGAGATTGTCTGTAGGGACAAAGTGGTACGAATCCCTATGCCAAACGGGGAAGTACTCAAGATTCAGGGAGAACGACCGGGAAAGAACTTGAAGCTTATTTCCTGCATGAAAGCACGCCAAAGTCTACGAAAGTAGTGCTACGCTTTTCTGGCTCATGTGGTTGAAAAGAAAGACGAAGAGAGGAAACTAGTAGATATTCCAGTGGTACGGGATTACCCAGATGTATTTCCAAATGACTTGTCTGGTTTGCCTCCTCCACGACAGGTGGAATTCCGTATAGAGTTGGTTCCTGGAGCTACACCGGTAGCAAAGACGCCATATCGACTAGCGCCATCCGAAATGCAAGAATTGTCTAGTCAGTTACAGGAACTGCTGGAAAAGGGTTTTATTCGACCGAGTCATTCGTCGTGTGGAGCACCAGTACTATTTGTCAAAAAGAAGGATGGATCGTTCCGTATGTGCATCGACTACCGTGAACTGAACAAGTTGACGGTGAAGAACCGATATCCTCTCCCCAGGATCGACGATCTGTTTGATCATCTACAAGGAGCTTCGTATTTCTCAAAGATCGATCTTCGTTCTGGTTATCATCAGCTAAGGGTCTTCGAGGACGACATACCAAAGACAGCGTTTAGGACTCGTTATGGGCACTATGAGTCTTGGTCATGCCGTTCGGGCTGACAACGCACCAGCTGTGTTCATGGATCTATGAATCGGGTTGTGCAAACCTTACTTGGATAAGTTCGTGATTGTGTTCATAGACGATATACTTATCTACTCCCGATCAAAAGAGGATCATGAAGAACACCTTCGGGCAATTCTGGAGCTGCTACGGGAAGAGAAACTTTTCGCAAAGTTCTCAAAGTGTGAGTTTTGGTTACGGGAAGTGAAGTTTTTGGGTCACGTGGTTAACAAGGACGGGATTCATGTAGATCCCGGCAAGATCGAAGCGGTGAAGAAATGGGATACGCCCCAGACACCATCAGAGATACGGCAATTTTTAGGATTGGCCGGTTATTATCGTCGCTTCATCACGAACTTTTCAAAGATTGCTCAACTGTCAACCCTGCTTACTCAGAAAGACCAGAAGTTTGATTGGGGACATGCACAAGAACAAGCGTTCCAAACGTTGAAAAAGAAACTGTGCAACGCTCCTATATTGTCTCTCCCAGACGGAACTGATAATTTTGTGGTTTACTGCGATGCGTCAAATCAAGGATTGGGATGTGTACTAATGCAGAAGGATAAAGTGATTGCCTACGCTTCGCGACAGCTTAAAGTGCACGAAAAGAACTACACAACTCATGATCTTGAGTTGGGCGCTGTAGTATTTGCACTCAAGATTTGGAGGCATTACCTGTATGGCACCAAATGTATCATCTTCACTGATCATAAGAGCCTCCAACATATTCTGGATCAGAAGGAACTCAATATGCGCCAACGACATTGGGTAGAGCTTCTTAGTGACTACGATTGTGAAATCCGGTATCATCCGGGGAAAGCTAACGTGGTGGCTGATGCTTTAAGCCGTAAAGAACGTGTGAAACCACTACGTGCACGAGCATTGGGATTGACCATTCAAGCCAACTTGAAAGCTCAGATCCAAATTGCACAAAGTGAGGCATTGAAAGAAGAAAACCTTGCGGGAGAAGAATTCCGAGGGTTGGATAAATAGATGATTCGCAAGGATGACGGTATACAGTACTTCATGGATCGCATATGGGTACCCAGATGGGGAGGTGTTCGAACCTTAGTCATGGATGAAGCCCACAAGACGCATATTCTATTCATCCTGGTGCAGACAAGATGTATCACGATCTCAAGGATCTGTACTGGGGCCAGGCATGAAAAAAGACATTGCCTTATACGTCAGCAGATGCTTGACGTGTTCCAAAGTTAAAGCTGAACATCAGAAACCATCGGGATTATTACAGCAACCTGAAATTCCCGAGTGGAAATGGGAGAACATAGCTATAGGTTTCATTACCAAACTCCCTAGAACAAGCAGCTGTCATGACTCGATATGGGTCATTGTTGATCGAATGACGAAATCAGCACATTTCTTGCCTATCCGAGAAGATTACAAGATGGATAAGTTGGCGAGGTTGTATATCAAAGAGGTCGTGACACGTCACGGGGTGCCGGTGTCAATCATATCCGACCGTGATAGCAGATTCACTTCACGATTTTGGCAGACACTACAGAAAGCGATGGGCACTCGGTTAGACATGAGTACCGCCTATCACCCTCAAACAGATGGCCAAAGTGAACGAACTATACAGACGCTAGAAGACATGTTGAGAGCGTGTGTAATCGATTTTGGAGGTAGTTGGGATGCTCATCTACCGTTGATTGAGTTCTCTTACAACAACAGCTACCATACAAGCATTGGGTGTGCTTCGTTCGAAGCGTTGTATGGAAGAAAATGCAGATCTCCCGTTTGTTGGGCCGAAATTGGTGAAAGTCAGCTAACAGACCCAGAGATCATTCAAGAAACAACAGACAAGATTTTCCAAATCAAGGACCGACTGAAAGCCGCACGAGATCGCCAAAAGTGCTATGCCGACAATCGTCGGAAGCCTCTAGAATTCAACATTGGGGATCGAGTCTTACTCAAAGTCTCCCCTTGGAAAGGAGTCGTTCGATTTGGAAAGAAAGGGAAGTTAGCCCCAAGATACGTTGGACCATTCGAGATCACAGAAAGAATTGGTCTAGTGGCTTACCGATTAAGGTTGCCACAAGAACTCAGCGGTGTGCATGATACTTTTCACATGTCAAACCTCAAGAAGTGTTTGGCCGACGAATCCCTTCACGTGCCAATTGAGGAAATCAAGATTGACGAAAAGCTTCATTTTGTTGAGGAACCCATTGAGATCATGGATCGAAAGGTCAAGCAACTGAAGCACAGTAGGATACTTATTGTTTGCGTAAGGTGGAATTCAAAACGAGGGCCAGAGTTTACATGGGAACAAGAAGATCAGATGAAACTCAAATATCCACATCTTTTCGAGGATGACACTCTTGGACCTAACTCCAGCTGAATTTCGGGACGAAATTCTCTCAACTAGGGGATACTGTGACATCCGTCACCTTAAGGTCCGTCAATTAACGTGATTCTCCGTTAACTATTCTTTGATCGATCATTCCTCATCCTTATTTAACTCTTTATGTGGATATCATGTGTGCTTTATCATCGTTGTGCGTGTGTATTCGTTATAATCATATGTTAACCTTAAAAACTTTCAAAACTTTCATCTTCAAAACCGCCAAATATATCATTTTTATATATATTAAACTTCACTAACTAAACCATTTCTTAAGTCATAATATCATTAAATGCATTTTTACAACTAATATAATTGACCTAATAAAGTCGTTTTTCAACCAAACCAATTTGGGAAACTCGAGGGTTAAGTGCAGGGACTAAACTTGTAATTTTGCAAACTTGGGCTGGGTATATAAACCCCATTACCAGCCCTAATTCACCATTTTCATCATCTTCTTCATCTTCATCCTCTCTACACACACATCTTCTTCATCCTAGCACCAAAACCGACCCGCTTAGGCTCGTTTTCGTCGTTTAGACTTCATCTACAGCTTAGTCTACTCATTTCTAGCAGGTAGACGACTTTGGTTGTCTCTTTTCTTGCCTTTTCACGGCTGTCCAAAACTAGGGTTTCGGGTGTTCGGGTTCAACCCGAACATACAAGGTCGTATGGGTGCGTGTGAGGTCTTTCTGCTTGTGTTTCATGTTTGTGTATGTTTGTTGAGTGTTTCTGGAAGTCCTTGTGGTGTAAAACTCGCGTTTAGAGCAGCTTGGGGGCTGCTCAGCCTGACCACAGTCGCGATTCTGTTGTTCAGGCGACTGGGTCTGTCATGCGATTGAGCCGTGCGACTAGGTGAGTCGTGCGACTGAACCATGCGTCTGAGTCAATCGTGCGACTGAGTCGTGCGACTAGGCATGTCGTGCGACTGAGTCGTGCGACTGTGTGTTTGTATGCGATTGAGTCATGCGTGCGAATGAACGTATGCGATTGAGTCATGCGTATGAATGATTGTGTGCGATTGAGTCAGGTGACCGACTGAGTGTATGCGATTGTGCGTGATTCGCACGACTGGAGTCCAATCGCACGAATGAAGGTTCAATCGTACGAAAGTAGCTAATTCGCATGATTGAAGGTTGATTCGTGCGTATGGAGGTTGAGTCGTGCGATTGGGTGTTGTGTGGTACGACTGAATGCCGGTCATACGAATGAAGGCTCAATCGTACGAATGAAGCTGATTCGCACGATTGAGGGTTGATTCGTGCGTATGGAGGTTGAGTCGTGTGTCTGGTCCTGTCGTGCGATTGTAACTGTTGTGTTGATTTCCTTCTTGTGCGTTGTGTGAGTATGACGTGTGATGTTAAGGTAACATTAACACAGTAGCCATTGTTCGGCCACAAAGATTAAAGTCAACGCTAAAAAGGGCACAAATACTATTCTAAACAAAGTAAACTAACATTTTACAACCATCAACCGACTTATAACTATTGACACTTAACTAATACTTTCTCAATGACAATGAAACTTTTACTCAAACATCATCATCAATGGCGACAATGTCTAGTACTTGGATCTACATAAGATCTCGTACGTGTGTCTGTTTGTGTGTGTTACACGCGACCCAGTCGATACAACCCGAACCGACCAGTCATTATTACGCGCTTATTTCATATCATTAATGCTTATCAATACCTATCAATAGGTGTTTGACTGTTCATTGCATTCAACATTTGGGATTACATTGATCATACATACTTACCACTTAACAAGTGAGTTTCGTGGCCCTTTTTTACATTTATACAATATTTCAATCATTTACAACTTGGGGGAAAAGTATGCTTACTCATTTTCAATGCTGTACAACTTACTTACATATTACATACAAGGAATCAACGTGATACTGTGTTGCAAGTACTTATCTGATACATGCTTGGGTCTACTGTGTGGTTCTATCTTTGCAACTATGTAATTCCAGTGTGGGAACCAACGGTTAGGTATTGGTAGTACTACTGGGTTGACACCCCCACCCTCGTTCGATGGTATACTAGTTGGTACCATCAGTGGCCCCAGGAACGGGCCCTTGGGTGAATATATGCCGACAATTTCTTTGTGTACGTCGCTAGGTTTGGTTGCAAAGCTCATGTCATGTGATTTTACTTGTGTATATAACTGTATTCACGGTATTCCATTTCGCTTACTTTATACAGCTTCACTTACATTTTATTACTTAAACCTGCGAGCTCACCAACAATTATGTTGATCGTTTTAAGCATATCTTTTCAGGTGATCATGCAAGTCCAGGAATCTAGGTGTGCTGCCTTAGTGGAGACCCTAGGATGCATTTTTGGGACTTAACATATCTTGACAAACAATCTTTTGAACAATGTTGATATGTGTAAACAATTATAATCTTTTGAAACTTGTTCCCGGGTTGTGAGAATTTACTATACAATTTCATCATTTTGTGGTTATGTGAATCATTATCATGTTTATGCCAATGGCTATGTTGTCGTGAACACTGACTAAACACGACACAAGTCCCCTTGTTGTCGGGTGTCGTCATGACACGCTTGTCATCATTTATTATATTGCATCTCTACCGCTTACCATGTGTTATGACGATCCCGGTCTCGTTACATTCCCGTGTTTCCGCTTTTAGCGGGGGTGTGACACTTGATCACTTCTAATTGTTTTAACCTTGTGATCAATTTAATTTTCTATTTTAAGAATAAAAGATTTCAAAGTTTCAGCAGTTTCATCTTTGGTTCTTAAAAAGAATACCCATGTAAATCTAGTAAAATCATCAACAATCACAAGGCAATATGGCTTCCTTCCAATGCTCATTATACTTGTGGGACCAAATAGATCCATGTGCAATAAGTGTAATGGAGTGGTGATGGAATTAACTACTTTGGATTTATGAGATGCCCTGTGTTGCTTCCCTTTCAGGCATGCAACATAGTTATCTTTGCAGAAAAATTCCTTTTTAGGCAAACCATGTACCATGTTATTTTTAGCCAATTTATTCATTGTCTTAAAATTTACATGACACATTCGTTTATGCCATAGTGTTGACTCATCACCATCAGCTTTGGAAAGAAAGCATGATACTTCTCCTATTGGGGAAGCATTGTTCATATCCAGCTTGTACATATCCCCTTTCCTGGGAGATCTAAGAAGCACCAATTCCTGAGGAATTGTCATCCCGGGTTTGAGGATTATGCACTCATGTTCTATGAAGAGCATTTGATGCTTTTGATCACAGAACTGAGAAACACTTAACAGGTTGTGTTCAAGCTGTTTGACAAAGTTAACTTTGTCAACCTTTAATTTTCCATTGGATATACTTCCTCTGCCAGAAATATATCCTCCGGCTTCACCTCCAAACTGGACAGGACCTCCATCATAATGTTGAAATTGTTAAAGGAGAGATCTGTTTCCTGTCATGTGCCTGGAGCATCCACTATCCACAATCCAAACATTGTTGTTCTTGTCATATGGATGTTCCTGCACATAAGATGAGAAGGTTAGTTTTTATTGGAAACCCAAGCTTTGTTGGTCTTGGGTTCTTCCACTGATGATGACATAATTGAAACAAAATTTATGCATGGGGGTTCAATGAATGTCTTTGAAAAAGAGGTTTGGGCTACAACATCTTCCTTGATCTTCCATTCCATCCCTTGGTTGATCATGGGGGATGAGCTTGTTGAAGCTTTTGTTGCTTGGCATTCTTCCGAAGCTTCTTTCTTTTCGGAAGAAGCCTTCACCACCTTTTCTTCCGAAGCAGTCTTTTTCTGGGGTAGTCTCAAGGGGACTCTTTTATTCTTTTTGAGTCTTGATAGCTTTAGCTTCCGAAGCCTTTTTCCTTTCGGAAGAAGGACCTTCTTCTTAAAGCAGCCTTGCTTCGGAAACAAGCTTTCCCTTTTTCATCACTTGAACCATTTGATATGGTCCAAATGAGAAACCTTCCCTGACTCCTTCCTTTTTAACATTATTTGCATAATGTGTGCTAGCAGGATTGTAGTAACAATCTTTGGCCATGTGGTTTTGCAGACCACATATTATGCATGCAATGTTAATCTTTTGGGAATTTGAGGATTGCTGTTTCTTGTTCTTTTTCTCTTCATCAGCAACCTTTCCCTTTAAGTTCTGATCCTTTGGTAGGACAGGAGTACTAGTACTACACCCCTTTCCTGAATCAGAGTTTCCAACCACCTGGAATCCCGCTAAGATGAATACACCCTTTTGCTTTAGGTCTATCTTCAGCTTAGACTCAGCCACTTTCTTGGTAGTTTTTCTGGCTGCCTTAGCTCTGCTTCTTCTGGCTTTGGTGGTCAAGGTTTGATCATCATTGGCAGGAGAGGGTATAATTACCTGGTTCTTCCCTGTGATGGTCTCCATAGTTGCATCATTCTTTGACTCATGAGAAGGTGGGTCAGCAGATGGAACCTCTTGCTCTTTAGTACCACACCTTGGTTGTCTTATAGACTCATAGGAGTGTGGTGGAGCAATTTCATTGGTTCCCAACCCACCTTTGTTTTCGTAACAAAGTTTTGAGTGAGAGGATGATGCAAGAATGGCTTGGAAGTTTTGCTCGGAAATAGCATACTTCCTGGCTTGAGCCTCAGTTGTGACAAGCTGGGCTTGAGCCTCAGTCAATTTGGATATTAAATCCTTTATTTGAGTCTTATAGTTTGTGTGTTCGTGTTTTAATAGGGACACAGTTTTCTCTAACTCCTCAATTTTTCTTTGATAGTCAGATTCAGCCCTTTTAAAATTAGATTTTAAAACATTTAAAGACTCAATATCAGATTTAATCTCCATACTGTAGTCCTGATACAATTTAACCTTAGCAATACAGGCAGGAGTACAGAGATGTTCATATACCTTATTTTCATATGTTTCGGCCATGAGTGCTTGAGCAGGAGTCACATCCTGTACCATGAAGCTCCAGTCAACTTCTTGAGCCATTGCAGCTGTTTCTGTTGACTTTTCAGTGGGCTTTGGTGTAGAGGGATGTGTGGAGGCCTGTGGGGTTCCCGGATTAGACTTGGGAACCTTGCATTCCCTTGCAAAATGACCAAGTTGGTTACAGTTATAACATTTGGCCTTAGATTTGTCAAACCCAAATTTGCTGTTGATTGGGTTCTGCGGAAATTGCCTTCCAGTTCTCTTAAAGAACTTCTTTGCCCTGTAGGTTAATAGAGCCATTTGTTGGACTATGTCCACATATTCCACGTCATCCGGGCTGAAGCACTCTAGATCATCAAAGCAATATTGATAATCATTTGAGTGTCCACTTCCTGAGACAAAAGCACAGCTGTCCTGAAAGGAGCTTTGCTGAGCTTGTTGAGACCTTGGAGTCTCCAGAAATGTGATGTATGGCCCAGAAGAACAAGATGGCTGCTGGGTGTAAGTCAGGTAATATTGAGGCTGGAGGGTTCCTGAGCCTTTAGCAACCATTAAAGCGTTGCTAGCAGGAAGACTCAAGGGTCTGCTTGTCTGATGGCCTCTCTTGCTCTCCATTTCTAAACGGTATCCATCAAGGATGCCATAGAGTTCAGTCATGGTGAGTGTATTCAGATTCTCTGTTCTCTTAATAGAGACACAGTAGAATGTCCACTCATTGGGTAATGCACTCATGAACTTTCTTGTAAGGTCTCAAAGTTCATGAGCAAATCCCACGGATTGAAGGGAAGAAATGAGATCCATGTACCTGAAGTATTGCTGGCTAAGTGTCTCTCCAGCAACGTAGGTGGAGTTCTCGAGCTGCTGCTTCAGTGAGTCCTTCTTGGAGTCATTTGAGCTTGAATACATTTGAGCAAGCGCATCAAACAGTTCTTTGCCAGACTTGCAATGCTCAAACCCCACCATGATGGAGTTTGGAATTGCAGTCATGAGAACAGTCATAGCATTGCTATCGATATCCAGCTTCTTTCGGTCCTCATCAGAATAATCTTCAACAGCTTTCTCAATCATGGCACGGTTTCCACCAGCTACCTTTGGCCTATACGGGCCATTGACAATGGATTGCCACATCTTGCTGTCTTGATACCTGATGAAGCCTTCCATTCGTCTGCTCCATGACCTGAAGTTTTCAGGGGTGATGACGGGTGCTTTGGTCATCGTCCCCATCTCTACTTCAGATTTGTTGAGGGCCATTTTGAGTGTGGTATAAGGAGGAGTGAAAAACAGGTTGATTAGGATGGTAAGATCTCACAATCAAGAGCCTAAAAAGCTCTGATACCAATTGCAGGATCGGGTTTGTCACTTAAACACTTGGATTTCTCTTAAACTCACTTATATAACACTCAAATTAGATGAAGTAAAGTCTTTTATAAGAGTTGATAATAATATAATAAGGAGCAAAGAACACACAGAAATAATTTTCAAGGCACTTGTATATATTACTTCTCAACTCAAAGTATTACAAGACTCTTACAAGCATGGAACATAAGTTACAATGAGAAACTATATATACTAGATCCTACAGCCGAATATACTTTGATACCAGCTGGAAACCTAAGACTAAAGCATATACTACAATGCTAAAGTTAAGGTATCTTAGATAAAGTATTATCTAAGATATGGTAGGCATGACATGTCCATGACTTACCTTTTGTCACCAACTAAAGATGGCAACTGCTAACTTATAAAGGTAAACAGTGGAATAAAGTATGGTCAACTACATGGCTTTTGAGAAAACTGTTGATACATGTATGTCCCTAGATCAGGATTTGAATGTAATAGATCTTGTTTGTCTGATTATGATATAATGTTTGGAAAGATTAATGAAATGATATTGATTGTTTGTTATTGATAATGTTTAATATTTCATTAATGAGTCGATAATGAATTGGTTAATTAGGTTTGTGGTTGTTTGAATGGTTACACATAATGTTGTAATAATTAATACATTCAAACTTAACAAAATGAAGTTCTCATGCGAATGGCCCATGCGAATGGACCACACGCATGAATAACTTCATACGATTGACTCAGTCGCACGACTGAACCAGGAGACTGGATCAGTCGTATGATTGTAACATAAGATTGGCTCAGTCGCACGACTGAACACTCAGTCGTGCGGATGAATCAACCGCATGGCTCAATCGCACGACTGAACCATACTTATGGTCCAGTCGCACGAATGAACAATACTAACCTATAAATACAACCCAATTCGTGGAAAAACAAAAGCATTCATTCTATTTCGACTCCAGACGTACCCTAGCCGTCCAGAAGCCTCCCAATTCGTTCTCCAAGTTCATAGAACACATTAGATCGATTCCCAATCGATTCTTAACGTTAGATTCAATACTTTATTGATTCTTCGTGTGTTCTCACTGATTGGAGCGCCAATCAAATAGGATTCCGCACTATTTGATCTGGTTTACACGCTAATCACTCGGTATTTCGTTCAAATACCAGGTCCTAACAAGTGGTATCAGAGTATTGGCTCTTGATTACTTGTGATTTTAATCAAGATTGATAAAAAGTTTGTGTTTTTACACTAAAAACACAATCTTTTGTGTCAAAAGTGATCTTGGACGTTCCCTGCTCATCAAGTTTTGGTTTCTACGGACTTAGGCGATTAGAGTTTGCAAAATTTCGAATTTTTACGGCTAAAACACGTTTAACCTAGAAATTTTCGCAAAACAGCAGCTTCAGTCGCACGAGTGAGCCATTCGCACGACTGGACTTCATTCGCATAGCCCAGACGCACGATTGGACTTAGTCGCATCTCCATTCGTACGATTGAACCGTTCGTTCGCAGTGTTCATACGCTTCAGCTTCATTCGCACGACTGAACCAATCGCTTAGTTCAGCCGCACGATTGAACCAGTCGTTTAGTTGATTCGTACGGATAGCCTAATCGCATCCTTCAGTCACACCAGTTGACAGTTTGTTTTAGTAGACTTAAAGCTATTCGACATGGAAGATCAAATGTCAGCCTTTACTGCTGGGAAGGACTCAAGGATGCAGAACCTGCTG
Organism: Flaveria ramosissima; assembly: GCA_025215565.1. Lineage (NCBI taxonomy): Eukaryota > Viridiplantae > Streptophyta > Magnoliopsida > Asterales > Asteraceae > Flaveria > Flaveria ramosissima. The sequence continues at coordinate 67,442,211 of CM046039.1, forward strand.
TTACTTGAGAGTGAGGTGGGTAATCATAATAAACCACCAAAGCTCTTAACGTTAGATGAGTTTCCCCACTGGAAACAACGTTTTGAGATCTACCTCAATGGAGTGGATCCAAATTTGTGGGAAGCTATCGAGATTGGGTATAGTACGCTGGTGGGAGCCGATGGAGTAAAGCTTACTTTAGGAGGGATGACAGACGCGCAGAAGGTTAAGTATGATGCAGAGAAGAGAGTCTATGCATTGATCACACAGTCTATCCCTAAAGACATTTTCCACCAGTACTCAGAAAATAAGCAGTCCAAGAAACTATGGGATGAGCTGGAAAAGAGGTACGACGGGAATGCTTCGCTGAAGGCAATCAAGGCTAAGGAGTTAAAGAAGGAATTTGATAACTTCTCATCGATGGGAAACGAGAGTTTGGACGATGTTATAGATAGATTCTACCATCTGATGAGTGAACTGCATACACATGGGGTTGCTACTACCATGGAAGAAAAAGTTACTAACTTTGCAGACGGATTGCCGGACAAGTGGGCTTCATTCGTGTCTAACCTGAGCAAGAATGAAATGCTGGCAAAGCTGGATATCAATGACTTCATTCTAAAGCTGCGAGAAGAAGCACTTAGGATGAAGTACAGAGCTCAGAAGTCTTCGTACACTCAGAATCCAGCTTTGTACAATGCCACGCCTCAAGCTTAGACATCTGGAGCACCTCTCCAGACTACATTTGTGTCTAGCTCATCGGGTCCTTCACATGCTTCTCCTTCAGGATCAGACACGTCGGGGTCTTCATGTACCCACTATATAGGATCTGAAGCGAATGCTACTAGACTGAAGACCGAGAACCTCGGTAATGTGACTGTGGAAGTAGCTCGAGAACACATGGATCTTCTGGCTGCAGTGGTTCATTCTTATGATGGACTTGTTGCTAGGAAGATTGGAAACTGCCATCTAGTAGACGAGGACTACGAGCAGATGGACGAGATGGAGCTGGAGAAAATGGATATTATGTGGGCCTTAGCTAGTGCTGTCCGGAGGGCGAAGAAGTTTGTGAAAAAGACCAGACAGAACTTGGTAGCTACTAAGGATACCACATTTGGCTTTGACAAGACTAAAGTGACCTGCTTCAACTGTGGAGAGAAGGGGCACTTCAAGAGAGAATGTGTTAAGCCAAAGAAGATGGGTAACGGGAACCCATTCTCGTCCTTCACGCATCAAGACAAGCAAGCTACTAGTTCTACTTCATCAAGCAAGGATCCAAAAGCCTTGACTGCTCATGATGATGAAGGACAGGACTGGAGCTTTAGGTTTGTCTCTCCAGGGGAATCAAACATTGCAAGTGTAGAAGACTTAGACGATGATTCCGCGAGTGAAGGAGATATAGCAGTTGAGATAACGATGTCAAATAGTGAAGAAGCAACTGCAACTGAGGTCAGCTACAAGCCTGAAGAAGGAACTTCTACAGCAAAGTCAGAATCACAAGAACCAGAGACTTCTGATGCTGCATTGATGGCTAACTCTTCTGAACCTCCTCAGGTAAGTACCACTGACCAAATGTTTAATAATCATGCTTGTTCTGATTGTGATACCTTTAGAAATAGCATAGATGAAAAATTTGCTAGGTTATTAGATCATAATGATAACTTAGTAAAAGATTTGCAACTGTGCTCTGAGGCTAATAGAGTATTAAAACAAAATGAGCATAGTTACAAAGAAAAGATAGACCTTTTGACTAAACAACTTAGGGAAACTGAAGTAGTTGCATTTAACCAAGCTAATGATATTAGGTACTATCTAAACTCCCTAGAAGACACTAAGAAGCAAAAGGCAGTTCTAGAAGTAGAAGTAAACTCGTTAAAACAGAAACTGCATAGCTGGACAAGTTCTTCACACATTGTCCAACACTTAGTGAGAGAAAGAAACAACGGGGAGGGTTTGGGATATAAAGTGGTGCCACCACCACCTGAGACCTTGATGAACACTAAGACTAGACCATTTAATAATAACCCTATCAAGGATCATGTGGTGTCTACTCCTCTTGTTAGTGATCCAGATTCCTCATGTTCATCTCTTGAATCTGGAATCAAACAAAAGGAGGCCACTTCCAAGGCAAAGGGAAAAATGCCATGTGTTAATCTGGAAAAAGAATTTGAAAAGGTTAATATTAAGTCAGGGTCAAACAGAGTCAAATCAGAACCTAAAAAGACTTCTAATGTTAATCTTTCACAAGTTTCAAGTCAAAAACCAGTTAACCAAAAAGTAAAAGATGTTAAAAATATTAAAACAATTAATTTTGTTAAACAAGAGAAAACATCAAAAGAACCAGAGTCAAAACTTAAACTAAGTGATTTTACTAGAGTGTCACACACTTCTCCACAAAGAAAGTTTAATCATAAAGTTGATAGCAGGTCGTGCTACAACTGTGGAGAATGTGGACACATTGCTTCCTATTGTCCTTACTATCAGACACCTAGGAAGAAGATTGAACTTCAGAATTCAAAAACTAAGTCTTCTAAGAGGAGTTTTTTAACTCCACCTAGAAGAAATAGTGAACCAAGATGTATGTCCAATCCCCAGTGGTGGTGGGGCCAACCAAGATGTATGTCGTCCAACCCAACCTCAGACTCTTTCTTCCCGACCTATTTGACTCTCTGGCCGCAGTTATAGTTATTTAGGTGGTATCCCGAGATTGAAGAGATCGAATTCCTCCGGGGAACACACGAAACAAAGATATGAACTGGGTAAATAGAAATAGAAAAGAGATGTTTCTAATTCATCAAAATGAGACTTCAACCCATTAGCCAGTCGACTGTTTATCACAAACAGGCTTTGCATAAATCTGGCTTATGGAAAGAGAAGTCATCCTCTGTGTCTGATAATGATGACAAGAAGGAACCTGAGCTACCCTCACCCTCTAAGGGTCAATGGGTTGAATTCATGATGTGTGATGCCTCTGGGAAACCCCAGCCAGTAAAGGCTTGGGTTCCTAACCTAAACTAATCTTTTTCATTGTATGTGCAGGGTATTCGCTACAGTGCTGAAACCAAGACGTGGATTGTAGACAGCGGAGCATCCAGGCACATGACAGGAAACAGGGCTCTTTTATCAAACGTCAAGCAAATAAAAGGAGGGCATGTTTCGTTTGCTGGAAACAAGGGAGGCTATATCACAGCTCAGGGAGAAGTGGGAAATCAGAAAGTTAAGTTTGATAAGGTGAACTACGTTCAACAACTTCAAAACAACTTACTTTCTGTTTCCAAAATCTGTGATAAGGGATTTAAAGTCATATTCGACAACAAGAAGTGTTACGTGCTAAAGAAAGACTACGTGATTCCGGAGGACCAAGTTCTGATGACCGCTTCAAGATATAAAGACCTTTATGTTTTGGATCTATCAACAGCTTCTACAACGGATCATAAGGTTCAGTGCTTTCTATCTAAAGCTACTGAGAAGGATTCAATCTCCTGGCATAGGAGAATGAGACACATTAGTCAAAGGAAGATGAATCACTTGATTTAGAAGGATCTTGTGAGAGGAGTTAATGTCAAGAACTTCCAGCTTCCTGATTTTTGTGTAGCTTGCAAGAAAGGCAAACAGACAAAGAAGTCTCATAAGGAAAAGAAAGTTCATTCAATAGAACTTCCTTTTGAACTTCTTCACATGGATCTATTTGGTCAAGTCAGTACAAAGAGCATTGCAGGCGATTTGTACTGTTTTGTGGTTACTGATGACTACTCAAGGGTCTCTTGGGTAATATTTCTGAAATCTAAATCAGAAACATTTGAGTCATTCAAGGAGTTAGTAACCACACTGGAATCTCTCTACAAGCTGAAGGTGAGACAAGTACGCTTAGACAATGGGACTGAATTCAAGAACCAGTGGATGGAGGCTTACTGCAAGGAAAAGGGAATTGTGCATCAATTCACTTCTGCCTACACGCATCAGATGAATGGCGTGGCTGAGAGAAAGAACAGAAGCTTGATAGAGACAGCACGGACAATGCTGGCTGACTCGAAACTGCCTATCCAATTCTGGAATGAGGCAGTAGCTAATGCATGTTATACACTGAATCGAGTTCTGATAGTCAAGCGCCACGGAAAGACTTGTTATGAGCTACTACAAAGACGCAAACCGAATTTGGAGTATCTCGAGCCATTTGGTGCGCCGTGCACACTTCTGAAGAAGACACAAGAAGGTAAATTCAGCGAGAAGGCTGATGAAGAAATCTTCCTAGGATACAACATACCGAACAAGCGAGTTTACAACAACTCAACGGGTCTAGTAGAAGTGTGGTGTAATGTCGATGTTCAGAGATATACCACACCACCTACTGGCAAAGGACCCGCCTACTTTTTCAACTATGATGGATTCTTCAAGTCCTTCAACATTCCTATCTCTCCTTCGGATGATGAGTTAGCTACTCGGATGATGTATGATATCTTGAATACACCATCTCATGATTCAACATCATCTAGCTCACAGGGAGAATCATCTACTCAGTCAGGGGAAGTAGTCAATGACAGTGACTCCTCCTCTGAAGATGAAGCTGAAGAAGATGACCAGAACAGTCAGGAGGAACAGGTTCCAGTTCCTGAAAGTCCACAAGCATCTACCAGTGATGCACCTTCGACTTCGGAACCTCAAACTCCTACTACCTTAGATGCAGAACCAAATGTTCATAATCTTGGCTCTGAGGTAGCTGTTCCTACTACTCCAGGATCACGACTAAACGTCTATCATCCCCTAGACAATGTCATTGGGGATGTCAGATCAGGAGTACAAACCCAAAATCAGCTATACTCAGCTGATTATGCCTCAGTTATGGAAAAGGGATATATTCATGATGGTGCTTATCGGTGTTTTGTCTCGCAGTTTGAGCCAAAATATGTCAGTGATGCACTAAATGATGAGGCGTGGGTGAGTGCCATACAAGAAGAACTTCTTCAGTTCAAGAAGTTAGGTGTATGGACTCTGGTAGATAGACCTAAAGGTGCTAAGGTCATTGGCACCAAATGGGTCTTGAAATGCAAGAAGGATGACCAAGGAGTCATTATCAGGAACAAGGCTCGACTGGTGGTTTAGGGATTTCGCCAAGTCGAGGGAATTGACTACAATGAAATGTTTGCACCCGTGGCAAGGATGGAAGCCATTCGTATCTTCCTTGCCTATGCATCGTACATGAAGATTAAAGTCTACCAATTAGATGTGAAGAGTGCATTCTTCATGGGGAAATCAGAGAAACAGTCTATGTCAGTCAACCCGAGGGATTTGAAGATCCTTATCATCGGGATAGAGTTTACAAACTCGACAAGGCTTTATACGGGCTTCATCAAGCTCCAAGAGCCTGGTATGAGAAACTCTCGACTCATCTTGTGAAACACGGCTTTTGCAGGGGAGTCACTGACTACACGCTGTTCATCAAAGAAAAGATGGAGACCTACTGTTCGTACAGATCTATGTCGATGACATAATCTTTGGTTCAAAGAAAGAAGAGTTATGCAAAGAGTTTGAAGCAGTTATGAAGAAAGAGTTTGAGATGAGTGCTATGGTGGAGATGAAGTTCTTTCTCGGGTTACAGGTGGATCAGACACCAAATGGGATCTTTCTACATCAGACCAAGTATGTAGGAGACATTCTCAGTCGCTTTGACATGGAGAATGCTTCTGCTGCTGGGACTCCACTTGCTACCAATCACGATATAGCACCTGATGAAAATGGGGATCTAATGGATGCCACAATGTACCGAGGAATGATTGGATCCATCATGTACCTCACTGCCTCAAGACCTGATATCATGTATGCTACATGTTTATGTTCTAGATATCAGGCTAAGCCTAAGGTGAAGCATCTGATCGGGGTAAAGAGGATATTTCGTTATCTGAAGGGTACCCTCACACTTGGGTTGTGGTATCCTCATGATGATGATTTTGAGCTCACAGCGTATAGTGACTCGGATTACGGGGGCTGCAAGATGAACTACAAGTCTACATCAGTAGGGTGTCAATTCTTTGGGAGGAGATTAGTTACCTGGCAGTGGAAGAAGCAGACATCGGTTGCATTGTCAACCTGTGAAGCCGAATACGTTGCTGCTGCAAGTTGTTGTTCACAAATCATCTGGATTCAACAGCAAATGCGGGATTACGGTTTAAAGTTCTCTTCTACTCCTATTTTTGTTGATACTCTGCTGCAATTGCTGTAACTAAAAATCCGGTCCAACATCCAAAGACCAAACACATCGGTATTAAATATCATTTCATAAGAAACTGTTTTGAAAAGAACTTAATTGATGTGGTAAAAGTTAATACTGATTTTCAACACGCTGACCTCTATACTAAAGCCTTTGATAAACCACGTTTTCAATATTTGCTAGAGGTCAACGGTGTTAAAAAGAAAAGTGATGTTATTCCTGATGATGATCATGTGTAGTTCGATGCGTTTTTCGTTAAATTTTTTTATTTTATTTTATTTTTATTTTCTTTATTTAGTTTAGTCTGTTTAAATTAAACTCATGTTATTCAGCTGTTTATTAAAATCCTAAAATAATTAAACCAGTTATGATTTTAGTATTTTAGGGGGAGAATAAGTTAGCAAATAACATTGAAAAAAATAAAAATAAAAAAATAAAAAAAAAACGAGGGAGAAGGAGTGGAAAGCTGATATAAGGTAGATCGTATCTGTGATACCGATTCAAACCCTTTGGAAAATGATAGTACACAGGAACAAATCAAGAGGGACTTTAAAATTTAATTTAGAAAAGATGCAAAAACTCAAAGTATAAGTCTGTGTAGTCTAAGCAATAAAAAAGGAAAGATGATAGAAAAACTAGAAAAACTGGTAACTACTAAGGTAACAACACAAAGAGAGTAGACCTAGAGGTTGCTAGACCACAAATGATATGTCGGTAGATTCAACACAATAGATGATTAGACCTGACTGGTGATCTCTAGATCAAACTAAGTTGTTCAACTGACTGTGGGCTTCCATCTTATCACTGGTTAACACAATCAACAATATTCCAATAAGGGGTAATGAGCATGTAAATGCCACGAATGTGTGTGGATGACCATAAATTAAGCAAAGCACGAAAAAAATGAAAGACAAATGCTATCAAGCTAATGACTTATGTTATTGGTGCATTTTGTGCAAAATAAAATTAAGCTGCTCTAACAAGGAGATAGGTTATGTGCCTCTCTGCTGTGCGATGGCACTGACCTGAGGATAAGCATAACCTAGATATTCTAGAATTCATTGTTGTTTGCCGCCTCTCTGCTGTGCGATGGCACTGACCTGAGGATTGGCTTCTCTTTGAAAGCTCTAAGAATAGTCTCTTCTTGTAAAAATACCCGTAGACCGCTCAAAAGCTCCTGAGGAATGTTGATTACCATATAAGTGTGGGATCCACAAATGTTAGTTGAAATAATTAAACCTAAAACTATCACCAGTGTGTGTCAAAAGTCTGTGTATGGATTTAAGAGGACAAACATATTGACAATCATTGTGGCTGCAATTCTTGAAATTTCAAATCAATGTGGTAATCTAATAGTTCCAGTATGATTTCCTAAAGTTGCTAATGACTCTGGATGAAAACCAAGAATTGAGCATCAAAAGGTTTTAATAACAAGTACCAAATGATTTGACTTACCTGTATGATTCCAAAATTGAATTGGTCCAGGTGTAGTCAATCTAAGTTGAAGCTGCCTATTCCGGAACCAAATCCAGTAGATTTCTATCTTAGGATTTATCTCTCACAAAAAGCCGAAAACAAGTTTAATTTTTGTACTTTAGTTTAGTTTTTCTAATTTATTTAGTCATCTTAGTTTGTTTGTTTGTCGGACTACATTATGAAAATCAGTAAGGGATCAACTCAACTAAAAGGGTCATGTCTGAGATGACCACATGTGTTTTTCAAAGTTTAAAAGAGTCACGTCTGAGGTGACAAAGTGTTTAAAAGAGTCACGTCTGAGGTGACTAAATTGTGTAAATGGATCACGTTTGAGGTGATCAAAAGGTTTTCAAGATAAAATGATCATGTCTGAGATGAGCATATGCTCAAAATGTTAATTTCAATAGTTAAAAGGGTTTTTAAATGTAAAATGGTCAAAATGGCAGAAAAATTCATAAGTCTAACCCATTCGCACGATTGGACCATAAGTATGGACCAACCATGCGAATGGGTCCCATTCGCACGACTGGACATGAGATTGAGCCATTCACCCGAATGGCTTATCAGAATGGTCCATTCGACCGAATGGAAGGGGCCGAATGAGTCAGTCGACCGACTGAGACTCAGTCGGTCAACTGAAGATGCGAATGAAAGGGCACGAATGAGTCAGTCGACCGACTGAACCTCAGTCGGCCAACTGAATGCGACTGACTGGGCCAATCGCACAACTGAGCCTCAGTCGCCCGAATGAACTGAGCGAATGAGGCCAGTCGGCCGATTGAACTCAGCTTCAGTATTTAAAGGACCACAGTCGATCGCATTTCACTCATCACCCTCAATCGCTACTAAATCGCACGTCTTACCGTTACTTTGCCAAAATTCCTCTAGACCTTGTTTTCACATTGTTATTGATCTTCTGACATTCGTCGACGTTTATACAGGTAGATGGCAGTGAAATCTCACCGAAATCTGAAGAATGGAACCCTAATTTTATGATGTTCGAGTGAAAACAAGAAACAGACTGAAATATGACCTAATAACCTACCTAAACTAAGAAAAATGTTAAAATTATGTTTAATAGGTTATTAGTGACTAGATGGCGAGTCTATTGAACCAGTAACCCATGTTAAATTACTTGTTTTGGTCAAGATTCGAACCACAGGCGACTGAGCAGTGGGACAGGCGACTGGTCGTCCGGATGAACTCCAATCGCACGATTGAATCTTGCGATTGGGTCAATCGGCCGAATGAACCATGCGAATGAGCTCAGTCGGCCGACTGAACCAATCGTAGACTCAGTCAGCAGATTGAACTTAGTTGCATGTCTTATTCACCCGAATGAGCTCAGTCGCACGAAAGAACAACTGACTGACTTCAGTCGCATGATTCATTCGCACGAATGAATCAGATTGAATTCAAACTATACACTTAGAACTGAATTTTTGATGTATTATTTACTAATGGTTCTGTGTCTTGTGTTTCAGGCAAATGGCTGATAGATGGTCCATTAATCCAAAGCACAACATATGTGCTCATTTGGATCATACGACTCGGAACGGGGCCGAGTTTACAGAGATCATTGCGTTCCTTAGACGTTCCCGGATACATAAGGCTATATCTACACCGTGCACGCCTTACAGGTCATTACACTAGGCATTCTGGGAGAATGCCTCCGTTGATCGTTCTCGTGAGCCTTACAGTATACGGAGCTCCATTCATGGTCATGATATTGAGGTTACAGCTGCTGATATCCAAAGAGTTCTTGAGTTTGGGGAGGATACTGATCACCCCACCAGATTACATCCACTTAATGTTAGAGGCTGCTTTCTCAGGATTAAGTACGCTGGGGACATAAACTCAGGTGTGCTCAACAAGAGCAACCTGTGCCCCCAGTACAAGTACTTGGCGCATGTGATCCTGAAGTGTATTGCTTCAAGGAGGGGTGGGTTCGATCACCTATCAGACCAGATTCAGAATGCCTACGTGGCACTGGTGCTGAACCACCCCTTCAGCTTCTCGAGCATGATCTTTTCTTATTTGGTGGAGAATCTGGAGGCTAAGGGGAAGGAGGGTTTTTGTATGTACCCTAGGTTTATGCAGCTGATCTTCAACGAGAAGCTGCCGTTACTTCCCAAGGAGAGCCATGATGCTGTGGCACTTGAGATTATGGATGACACGACCTTGGGTGCAAGCAGGTAAAGCCCCAGGTGAAGAGGTTGATCGGCCATTTGGCCAATGAGAGATATGTGGCGCCAGGGAGACGAAAGTGGCGTCATGATGATAGTGATTCAGACGACGAGAGGCTATTGCTCCCAGAGCATGATTCCGATGATGACGACAGTGGGGACGCTGGGGATGATATGCCTACTCCACCGAGAGGCACAGCTTCCGATGTTATACCTCCAGTGTCTGCCCCAGCTGGTGACATAGCCGAGTCTGCTGGTTTCCATCAGGACTTTGTTCCTGGTGAAGAGGAAAAGGAGTCGGACGAGGAGCCCTTGACAAGAACTATAGGAAGCAAGGTTGTTCCCACAGAGTATGGGCTAAGGGCGGTTGGTGAACGCATAAGAGATTCAGGAGAGATAGCTGCTGATCCTAGTTATGCACCGGCGTCAGCTAGCCGTGTTGTAGGGGGATCATCCACCTCGACGGGAACGAGGAGGAAAAGGATGGCTCAGCCCCACGGGCAAAAGAAGAAGAAGAGACGATTGACCTTCGTTACCACCACAGCCACTACCGCTACCACCACTACTACCACTTCCACAGCCACACCATCCACCACCACAGCCACCACAGCTACTACTACTACCTCCACACCTCCCACCACTGTACAGATGCCATCCACCACCATATCTTTTACTTCCACATCACCTCCACCATTTCACAGACCCAGCCCCATCTTCACTACAGCCACCACCACCACCACTACCCACCAAGCAGGATCCTCAGCCCATCCCTCTCATACATATGGATCTCCTCTACCTCCAATTGGGGTAGAGGAACAGCTTTCTGCACTCAACAGGATAGTGATACGCTTATTAGCTGCTGATGAGGAGAAGTCGGCTCAGATCCGCCAGCTGGCTGACCTTACTGCTGCACAGTCTCAGCAGATCTCAGAGCAGGCTCGAGCGATTGAGGAGCAGGCCCAACAAATGGCTGCTCAGAGCCATGAGATCGCCCAACTCTAGGATCAAAGTGTCACATCTACCAAGAAGATAGAGGAGTTGGAGGAGGCTAAGAAGACGATCATGTTAAAGCTAAAGGGATCTAAAGAGGAGCCCCTGAAGATCAAAGAGGGAGATGGAGATGATAGTGATGACGATGATGAGGATGATTATGAGGATGATGAGGATGAGACTGAGGAGGATGAGGGGACTGAAGAAGAAAGGACAGAGGAGAAGGATGAAGATGATGATGCAGAAGGAGGAGATGCAGGTGCATCGGCCTCTGCTCAAGGACAGGAGAGGAGATCCAAGAATAGACAAGACCAACAAGCTTCCTCCTCTGCTCCACCAAGTGATGACCCGATGATCCAGGACAAAAATCCAAATTACCAAAGGGATGAGTTTGATGTTGCTCCCCTTCAGCAGCTCAAGACTCAGTTGACTATGATTCTTGATCTGCAAGGGATCGTAAGGAGGTCGATGAGTTATACCCCTGAAGAAGGGGAAATAATTCACGACCTATCAAACGAGCAACTAGCAGAGATCTTCAAGCTCAATCAAGATGAGATTGTGAAGGATGCTCCGACGTGCGACTCGACCAGTGACGAAGAGCTCAACGATGTTGATGAAATAGAGATTGAAGATGTCACTGCCGAACACTACCCTCAGTATGCTGACAATGAGGGAAATGTGGTCCCCAATCTAGGTGAATCCCTTGTTAGCGATACATTTGAGGTGTTAGACAAAATGGAGCAAGAGTCAGAGAAGATAGAGGAAACAGCCCAAGCCTCAAATGATGATGTTGATATCCGAAAGGCTAAGTTAGAGCCAAACGTGCTGCACCTAAACAGGATGCCTACACCAAACTCTACAGAGTCAAGAAACATCATAAGGTGTCTGGCATGATCATAGCGTGGGCGTATTTTGAGGACCTTAACGTATATGCAGTTAAGAGGGAAAAGGGCATAGAGTACTTCAGATTCCCACATGATCTGAAGACTCTACCAGGTTTTGAGCTCAACCAGCTGGCCAAACTAAAGCTTTTGTATGCTGACCCGAGAAAGATGTCAGGCTGGTTTGAGGCTGCCCTAAGGAAGGAGTACCACACCAGGTGGGTTAACTTCAGACCCCAACATCCTACAAGGTATATCAGAAGGTCTGAGGTTGATGCCATTACTGGAAAGCCAAAGATAGTGTTGAAGTGGAGTCCTCCGCGCACAATGTCAAGAATCCCGCTCAGGGAAATGCCACAGGACTTCACTCCACACTTTAAGTGGTGGTACTACGACTGGAGGACAGCAGAAGCGGTCATAGTCCTAAACAAAGAGGGACAAATGGATACTATCAGGGTATTTGACCCAATGTGGCTTACCAACTTGTCAGCTAACGATGTCTACACACTATACAAGTGGCCACTGTTCTATGATACGCAGGATATTGTAGAAGCCCTCCAGAACGTCATAAGACTCTGCTTCGCGTTTGAGATTCACGCGGGAGTCACAAAAGAGGACAAGTACAAGAAATATGAGATGGTGATGCAGAAAACAAGACATTAGAAAGATCTAGGTCCAAGGGGGAGTTTGTTGATACATGTATGTCCCTAGATCAGGATTTGAATGTAATAGATCTTGTTTGTCTGATTATGATATAATGTCTGGAAAGATTAATGAAATGATATTGATTGTTTGTTATTGATAATGTTTAATATTTCATTAATGAGTCGATAATGAATTGGTTAATTAGGTTTGTGGTTGTTTGAATGGTTACACATAATGTTGTAATAATTAATACATTCAAACTTAACAAAATGAAGTTCTCATGCGAATGGCCCATGCGAATGGACCACACGCATGAACAACTTCATACGATTGACTCAGTCGCACGACTGAACCAGGAGACTGGATCAGTTGTATGATTGTAACATAAGATTGGCTCAGTCGCACGACTGAACACTTAGTCGTGCGGATGAATCAACCGCATGGCTCAATCGCACGACTGAACCATACTTATGGTCCAGTCGCACGAATGAACAATACTAACCTATAAATACAACCCAATTCGTGGAAAAACAAAAGCATTCATTCTATTTCGACTCCAGACGTACCCTAGCCGTCCAGAAGCCTCCCAATTCGTTCTCCAAGTTCATAGAACACATTAGATCGATTCCCAATCGATTCTTAACGTTAGATTCAATACTTTATTGATTCTTTGTGTGTTCTCACTGATTGGATCGCCAATCAAATAGGATTCCGCACTATTTGATCTGGTTTACACGCTACTCACTCGGTATTTCGTTCAAATACCAGTTCCTAACAAAAACACCATGCAGTATCTCAGAGGTCTGCAACAGAGTGTCAGGGAGACCATACTTATGTCCACTGGATAATAGTAGTGTCTTCCAAAGGTAAGTTGGCTTCAGGAGAACAAGTTCTTCCGAAGCCACTTATACTTCGGAAGAGGCTTCTATACTTCCGAGGCTTGAAGACTTCTATACTTCGGAAGTTGACTCTTGATCTATCATTCTAAGTCTTGATCTTCGGAAGTAAGTTCTTTGTCTTTTCAATGGAAATTGGAGATTTCCTTCGGAAGTTAGTTTTACACTTTGTGTTCAGAAGAGCTCCTTTTTCCTTCGAAAGTTCCACACTTAGCTTCGGAAGTCCTTTATTTGTTGTACCAAAATATTCTAAGTGATTTGGTTTTGGTTGCATCAGTCTTTCTAGATCCAACACTTTTCACTAAACTTCCCAGTCTGAGTTTTCTTCAGCAGCATGCACGATGCGCCAAACGGTTCTAGATACTCCAAGTTGGGTTTACGTCGCTGGAGCAGCTCATAACATGTTTTCCCATGTCGTTTGACCACTAAGACTCAATTGAGGGTGTAACATGCATTGGCAACTGCCTCGTTTCAATATTGGATAGGCAGCTAGCATCCTTCTTGCTGTCTCTATCAAACTCCTGTTCTTTCGTTCAGCAACTCCGTTCATGTGTGGAGTGTAGGCAGATGTGAACTGGTGTACAATTTCTTTCTCTTTGCAGAACAGCTTCATCCACTGGTTCTTGAACTTCGTGCCGTTGTCTAATCGAATCTGTCTCACTTTCAGCTTGTAGAGTGATTCCAATGTAGTTACCAGCTGTTTGAAAGATTCAAATGTCTCTTATTTGGATTTCAGAAACATCACTCAAGATAATCTTAAGTAATCATCAGTGACTACATAACAGTACAAATCACCAGCGATGCTTTTTGTGCTGACAGGACCAAACAGATCCATGTGTAGAAGTTCGAGAGGCAGGTCAATGAAATTTACTTTCTTTGCCTTGTGAGACTTCCTGGTCTGTTTACCTTTCTTACACGCTACACAAAAATCCGGAAGTTGAAAATTCTTGACATTTACTCCATTCACTAAATCATTCTGGATCAGATGATTCATCTTCCATGGATTGATGTGTCCCATTCTCCTATGCCAGGAGATTGAGTCCTTCTCTGTTACCTTTGACAAGAAGCATTGAACTTTATGATTGGTTGTGGAGGCTTTTGATAGATCCAAGACATATAAGTCATTATATCTTGAAGCTGACATTAAGACTTTGTCCTCCGGGATAATGTAATCCTTCTTCAATACATAGCACTTCTTGTTGTCAAAAATAACTCTAAATCCTTTGTCACAGATCTAGGAGACTGAAAGCAAGTTATTCTGTAGTTGTTGAACGTAGTTGACCTTATCAAACTTGACTTTCTTGTTTCCCACTTCGCCTTGAGCGGTGATGTATCCTCCTTTATTTCCAGCAAATGATACATGTCCCCCTTTAATTTGTTTGACATTGAAAAGGAGAGACCGGTTCCCGGTCATGTGCCTAGACGTCCCACTATCAGCAATCCAGGTATTTGTGATAGCACTGTAACGGACACCCTGCACATTAAAAGGAAATGATCAGTTTAGGTTTGGGACCCAAACCTTAACTGGCTTGGGTGACCCAAAGGAATCACACATCATAAACTCAACCCACTGTCCATTTGAGAGTGAGCGCATATCATTCTTCTGATTGTTCTCATTATCAGACAATGGACTTGACTTTCTTTCCATAAGCCAGTTTTGTGTAAGGCCTGTTTGTGATAAACAGACGACTGGCTTACAGTTTGAACTTTAGGTTCATTAATTCTCTTTGGTGGAGTAATAGAACTCCTTTTCGAAGAACTTGGTTTTGTATTATAAAGTTCAATTTTCTGTCTTGGAGTATGATAATAAGGACAGTTAGAAGAAATGTGTCCTCTCTTTCCACAACTGTAGGATGATCTCCCTTCTACATATTGAGGAAACTGTTTATGTGGAGTTGAGTGTGATACTGGTGTGACATGAGTCTGGTTGGATTTGTTCACTACTCGTTTAGATGTTTCTGCTTCTTTAACAAAATTAACTGTATGCACATTCTTAACATCTTTAACCTTTAGTTTATTTGGCTTTTGACGTGACACACGTGTTTGGTTAACTGATTTGGTCATTTTGGGTTCAGAAGTAGACATGTATGAACCTGACTTTCCATTAACCTTTTCAAATTGATTATCCAAATTTTCAATGGTCATCTTTTCTTTTGATTTTAAAATAGACTCCTTCTGTTTAGTAACAGAGTTCACCGGTTTACCAAATCTGGATCACTAACCAGAGGAGTGGACACCACATGATCCTTAATTGGGTTGTTATTTACAGGTCTACATTTTGTATTTAACATGATCTCATGTGGTGGTGGAACTACTTGGTAACCCAAACCCTCCCCATTGTTTTGTTCTTTCACGAAGTTCTATACTATGTGAGAAGAACTAGCCTATCTATGGAGTTTTTGTTTTAATGAATTTACCTCGACTTCTAAAACTGCTTTTTCTTTCTTTGTTTCTTCCAAAGAGTTTAAATAAAACTTTATATCATTAGCTTGATTAAAAGCAACAACCTCGGTTTCCCTTAGTTGTTTACCTAAAAGTTTTATTTTTTCTTTGTAACTACACTCATTTTGTTTTAAAATACAATTAGCTTCTGTGCACTGTTGTAAATCATTTACTAAGTTATCGTTGTGGTCTAATAACCTAGCAAATTTCAAATCAATGCTTTCTCTAAATTTGTTACATTCAATACAAGCATGTTTTTCAAACAGTTGGTCTTTCGTACTTACCTGTGAAGAATCAGTTGAGTCAGCCATCAATGCAGAGTTAGACGCTTCGGATGCTGGAGATTTCGAACATGTCGTTCTAAGTTCTTCTTCAACCAGATGATTTACCACATTCACAACTTCTTTGTTATCTGACATTCCTTGTTCAACTGTGATTTCACCTTCACTCGCAGAGCCATCATCCAATCCCTCGACACAGGCAATGTTTGACTCACCCGGAGACAAAAAACGGAAGGTCTAGTCCTGCCCTTCGTCACCTTGAGCAGTCAAGGCCTTTGTCTCTTTGCTTGAAGAGGTAGTTCCACTCCTGTCTTTGTCTTGACAGTTGAAGGTTGAGAACAGATTTCCGTTACCTGTTTTCACATTCACGTTTGAAATGCCCCTTTTCACCACAATTAAAGTAGGTAACTTTGGTTTTGTCGAAACCAAAGGTTGTGTCTTTTGTGGCTACTAAATTCTGTCCTATCCTTTTCACAAACTTTTTCGCCCTTCTGACAGCACTCGCCAAGGCCCACATGATATCCATTCTCTCTAGTTCATTTTCGTCCACCTGCTCGTAATCTTCATCTGCAAGGTGGCAATTACCAATCTTCCCTGCAACTAGACCATCATAGGAATGGACAACAACTGCTAGAAGATCCATATGCTCCTTTGCAACTTCCACTGTGATATTACCGAGATTCTCGGTCTTTAACTTAGTAGCATTGGCTTCAGGTACTATATATTGGGTGCAAGATGACCCTGACGTTTCTGGTCCTGAAGCAGTGGTTTGGGAAGGAGCTGCGGAACTGGACACGAACGCTGTTTGAAGTGGTGCTCCTGAACCAGTTGGAGTGGGAACTGAGTTATATAATGAAGGATTCTGAACGTAAGATCCTTTCTTTGACTTGTACTTCATTGTCAGTTCCTCCTCCCTTAACTTCAAGATGAAGTCATTTATGTCCAACGTAATAAGTATGTCATTTTGTCTCAAGTTGAACACAAATGAATCCCATTTCTCAGGCAGCCCATCTGCAAAGCTTGAAACTTTATCTTCCATAGACGTCATTACCCCATGAGTGTGTAGCTCACTCATAAGATGGTAGAACCTATCGATGATGTCATCCAAGCTCTTGTTTCCTATAGGAGAGAAATTATCGAACTCCTTCTTGAGAGCCTTAGCCTTCAGTGCCTTTAACGTTGCATTCCCTTCGTACCTCTTCTCTAATGCATCCCACAATTTTCTGGCCTGCTTGTTCTCAGAAAATTGGTGAAAGATGTCTTTCGGGATTGACTGAGACAACAGAGCTTAAGCTTTCTTCTCAGCATTGTAGAGAATCTTCTGAGCCTCGCTCATTCCACCCAAAGTCAACTTTATTCCATTTGCACTTACTGGTACCGTGTAAACAGTCTCTATAGAAGTCCAGAGATTTGGATCCACTCCATTTAGGTAAATCTCGAACCGTCGTTTCCATTGTGGATAGTCATCCAATGTTATAAGCTTCGGCGGTTTATTATGATTTCCAACCTTATTCTCCAGAAGCAGAAGGTTCTGGATGCATGAGTCCTTCCCGGCAGTAAATGCTGAAAACTGATCTTCCATTTGTATGAACTTTGTACTTTGAGAACAGGACAACTTCAATCGTGCGAATGAACAATTCGTATGGATCACTCGTGCGAATGAAGAGTGCGAATGAATTTAATCGTGCGATTGGATTCAGTCGTGCGTATGAACAAGGCGAATGGACTCAAACGACTGAAGTCGTTCAGTTGTGCGAATGAAGGATGCAACTGGGGTTCAGTCGTACGAATGAAGTGTGCGAATGGGTTCAATCGTACAAATGAGCTATTCGTGCGACTGAAGGCTGCTGTTTTTGAAAAATTGAAGGTTTTTGACACTTTGACACAAAAACATGATTTTTCAAGAACCCTAATCTTCCGTATGCCAAAAAACGTAAACTTTGAGACCTGGAGACGTCAAAAACACTGTTTTACTAAAAATGACTCCTTTGAATGAAAAACGTGATTTTTACACCGAGACTAATCGAATCACACGCAAAATCAAGAGCCAAAGCTTTGATACCACTTGTCAGGATCGTGTACGTACGGAATACTAACTGATAATGCGTGAAACCAGATCAAATAGTGCAGAATCCTATTTGATAGGCGATCCAATGAGTGAGAACGCAATCCCGATCAATCTAACGATTAAAGAAACGTTAAGAACGAGTAGAAAACGATCAGATGCGAACTATGAACTTGGAATAGGCTTTCTGGACGCTCTGGACGGCTAGGTTATGAGTATATATCAAAAGTTACGTTTTTCCACGAATTAAGTGGTATTTATAGGTTTGCAGTCTTCATTCGTGCGACTGAACCATTAGCATGGTTCAGTCGTGCGACTGACCCATGCGAGTGATTCATACGCACGACTGAAAATTCAGTCGTGCGATTGAGTCAATCTCATGTCTCACTAGTACGACTGATCGAGTCGTCTGGTTCAGTCGTGCGACTGGTTCATTAGCATGATGTATTCATGCGTATGGTCCATAAGTATGGTCCATTAGCATGAATCATTATATAACAACTTCAAACCTATATAATAAGTTTATATATATGAATCAGATATAAGTAAACATCAAAGCACAAATCATATATTATTACATTTTTTCATTACACATATGTAAGCCATGATAGATTTTTACATTAAGCACATAAACTAGAAATATATGTATCAATACAGTGCGATCGGGTGGAAAGTATTTCAAAAGGAATTGTTCAGCCATGTCCGCCCATGTAGTGATGAGACAATTATTGATTTTGAAATAAAAATGGGAAAAGTCTTAGTCTAATAGTGTTGTCTGAACAATTATTGATTTTGAAAGTTGCGCAGATACGAAGGAATCATGATATGTGAGCGTTAGGGTCTTCGTCTAGTAATCTGTAGAACTGAATAGATTTTTCTACGAGTTGGATAATACTAGACTTAATCTCTAAATTGTTGGCCGCTATTACTGGTTGGACAACACTCGACTTGTAAACATCGATTGATGGTGTGGCATAGTGTGGCCTAGTGTGTCATTTCATTTGCACATCTTGATTAGTCATGTCTTCTTCGAATGGTGTACCTACCAAAACGTCTTCTTCAATGATTGTTGCCATTTGTTGTTGTCTTTTGTGTAACCTTTGATGGAAAAGTCGTTCGAGTTCCGAAAGAGGCGAAACAAGTTCAGGACTAGCTGAGTCGGACATACACTAACTTTAGGAAGCATAAACTAACTAAGCCTTAGAAAGAATCAGGCAAATGTAACTAAACGAACTAACTAAGGGGCTGTTTGGCAACTTCTGAATGATTAAGTGTCGAATCAATAAGAGGTCTGAACCATTAAAAGGTCTAAACTATTAAGAGCTAGTATATCATTTAACTATTCAAAGGCAAATATCAGACCAATTCAGATAAGAGGTCTTAACCATTCAACAATAGACCTCTTAACCATCAAGCATCAGTATAATGCTTAACCATTCAGAGGTAAATGTCTGAATCATTCAGACATTTGCTCGCGAAACAAACAGTCTGAACCATTAAGTGTTGAACCATTCAAACACCTGAACCATTAAGAGGCTATCAAACAACCTCTAAGGCAAACTATATAACAAAAATAAAATAAATTTGGACAAAAATATATTAACAGGATATAAACAAAATAGTAAAAAATTTAGATTGTTTTTCAAAACCACCGTGTGTACCCGACAACGACGCCAAAAACTTGATGCGTGTGAAAAATATATATTTTTTGATAAAGATTTTTGCATAAATTTAGTTTTAATTGTTATTACTAATACTAAACCACACACACAAAAGGCAAGTGTACCTACCGTGTGGTAATATAGTGGTGGTAAGAACCGAGTATCTGTTGGGTGTCGAATCCAGCAAATAAATTATGAAAATGTGAACCTACCGTCACACACAGTAATAATAGTATGAGCGAAAGTAGGGTTCGTTTCCTCAGGGATACGTGTCAATTATTTTATAACAAATACGTTTTAGCACAGTTACTTTTGATTGATTATGGACTAGGAAGGTAGGGGGTTTAACTACAAACTAAAACTTAAAGTAATTTGCAAAAAGTAGAAAATTCTAGTGACCCGACACGGCCGTGTCAAAATTGTAAAGGAAATTCCACGTGGCCGTGTTAAGATTTGCCAGAAAAACGAAAATTGACATTTTTTGTATTTTTTTATTATGAAAAAGAGATTATTGAGGACGTTAATTAAATTATGAAATAAATTCAAATATGAAGACTAATTCCAACACTAAGGTAATTTCTTGATTTGATTTGGCTTACGATCATTAACGATTACGGTGCAATGACTATTTTCAATTTATGGTTTGTATCGATACTAGACATCACGCCGTTCGGATATCCCCTCTATCTAATGTCCAATAAATCGCAGTTCGTTGATTGGAGCCAACCTGCTACTCTAAGCTCACGCCATTCGGATCTTAGCGTGCGGGTTGCAAGGATAGAAGTATCGATTATAATTAAACACACATGTCGTTCGGTATGCCTAACTAGATTGTGTGATTCTATAACGAGAATGAATTCATAGACAAACTCACACCATTAATTGTTCATTATATCAAAAGCAAAACTTGATTAGGGTTTTCAATTTCGAAGAACTTTATTAGAAAAATTAATAAGTTGATCATGTTTATTAACAATCTAATATATACCGGATTAGATCTGGGTTTAAGATCAAGAATTAAACAAACAAACCACTAAAATAAAAACATCTCATAAACGCTTCACATAAGTTCAAACCAAAATCATAGAAATTGAACCTTAATGTTGAACTCAAAGAGTGCCCTAGCCGGACATGGTGGCTAGGTTAATGAAAACAAAAAGGAAAACTTACGAAACCGAAATATAACCAAAGCTAATAACAGAAGTGCTTTTTTTCAATTCCCAATACACATTAATTCCTCCTTGATGCTTCCAAGATGCCTTTTTCCTTTTGTTGATTATTCCTGCAGCCTTCAAGATTCCTTCTTTTGCCTCCTTGGTCGATGCCTCCTTTGCTGCAGCCTCCCCCCTTTTATCTTTTGAGTTCTCTTTTTCTTTCAACCAACTCTCCTCTTTTTTTGGTTTTAAAGTTTGAATCTTTATCCTCTTTAAAGTTTGAATCTTTATCACTCATTTTTCCAACCATTTAATTATCCTACAAAAACCAAAAATATACAAGAGTAGATTCCATCCTACCAAAAACTATTATTTTATAATTAAAATAAAAGATGCATGCAATTAATGCAAAATATATGCGGAAATGCAACCTAAAATTACTATAATTTATGACTAAAAATATAACTAACAAATCTCCCCAAGCTTAAACATTTCCTTGTCCTCAAGGAAGTCAACACTAGGAATAACCCTAAAAGTGAAAAAAGAATAGGTAGTTATATAATTAGGATGCTGGCAATACCAATCTTGGCCCCGCGTAAGAAGTATGAGCATAAAATCATCTTATTATGCTAATTTTCAGTTATCATGGACAAATTGGATTTTCAAGATTTTTATAAACAAATGTGTCCAATTTGCAATTTATGATCCTCTAACCCTTAAGTTTCGGATTTATCGTTTCATATCAATTAAGCCGTGTTAAGTTAGTCATTTACATGTGCCAACACTTTTCTTCACACGGTGGAAACCTTCCTAACCTCAAGGACTATAGAGAGCAAGTGGTCAATTTTTCACCACACGATATCACAAATGATTTTTTTTTCATTTGCCATTATTGCGGCTTATTTATCACATCACTAACTTCTTTTCTCTGTATTTTTTTTTCTTTTTTTCTTTTCTTTTTCATTTGGACTCGGCTCTCAACCTATTTTTTCTAGGTCTCAGTTTCCTTATGTGATTAGATCGGCATTAGGCACACGTGGCTATTAGGTGTTTTATCTTTGTAAACCAAGAACAAAGGGCACTATCATAACGGAGCACATTTATCTATTTATTACTATCAACCTATTTGTACATGCAACCTACGATTAGCATAATAAAGGTAATATCATTTTTCATGTTATTCTCAAAATCTTTCCCGAGGCTACGAAGATGTTACCTTTTTTTTTAATTCTTATTTTTTTTATTTTTTTATGCATACCTAATATTATGATTAACTATATACAATGCAGTCCTAATTGCAGTTTCTAAAACTACCATAACTATGATAGAACCCTAAATGCAATATGTCATATGTAATTGAATGATAAATAAGACGAAAAAAAATTAAAATTACCTCTCCCCAAGCTTGAATTCAGCGTCGTCCAAGGTGGATGGGGGTGGACGTCCAAGGTGGAGCTCGTGTAAAGCAGAAATCGCGCGACCCATTTCTTGTTGGTGATCATACATGAGACGTAGCATGGCCCCTTGATTGTGGAGTTCCCCTCGGACATGATGAATGTCTTGGCGAACTTCGGATAACATGGTGTCAAATGAGGTGAAACGGGCCATGTACTCCTCATGATGATCCGTTTGGGGAGGAGCGGCTGATGCATTTCCCTGGGCACGATTATCTTCTTCATTTACATCATCGGCTTGATCGCCATACCCTTGTTGGTAGTTCCCTTGGAGTAACCATTGTGTTGCTTTCAGCGGTTCGGCTAAGGACAGTAAATGATGAGTGTCTTTGAAAATCACAAGGTATCTTTTCTTCTGAGTTCCCTTCAGCCATATTTGAGTATGAAAATGGATTTTGAACAACTGCATTTTCTCCATTTGAACCATGTCAAGGTATCGCGGCCCTTTTAATCTTTCCAATGCAATTGGTAAACGCAGATTAGCTATGGAATGACGTCCAAAGATGGTGATGATTGAACCACAATGAATCTGTCCAGCCGTAGATTGCGCCACGTGTATTAACTTGTGGCAGAGATAAACGGTAAAGTTTGGCTTTTTGTGGTTGTGGGTTAATCATACACCATAGGAGGTAGAGCTCATGTTGGGTGACGCCTCCGGTGTCTTTTCGGGCGTCTATGATGTTGGAGAGGAGCCGGTGTGCAACTCAAAGTGTTGGATGTACGATATGTGATGCTTTTGCATTAGTGGCAACGTACATCCACTTATCTGTAATGGCCGCCCAAAAGTCTTTAGCATTGAACTCGGGATGAGTGGGTGCGTCGGGCGCGAAGGTATCCCGAGTCGGAGCGCGAATCATACCACATATCTGATCAACAGTGAGGTTGTAAGAATCATTGAACAACCGAAAGTGCAGCACCTCGTCTTTGAATTCGACCGAACTTAAGAACTCGGTGGTCATTCGTTTGTAGCCTTCATCACCCCCTGCTGTTGGTGAATAGTTTCTTCACACCATTAAAAACCCCGATTGCTTTCATGGCATCATCGTCTGCAAATCTGGTGTTAACCATAACTCGTTTGTGTAGAGCATTGAACCTTTTTCATTGATCCTCATCAATGAATACCAGATTATCATCGTTGGGTGTTGTGGTCATGGATCTTGGGGTTCGTCGTGACGTACCAGCTTCGTGTTGGCTAGAAGATGCTCCCTATCGTGCGCGCAAAGCGTTTCGTACATGTCTAGACACCGAAGCTAATAATGGGACTTGTGTTTTCTTGCGAACCATTCTTATATGTGAGTTGTTAGATCTACATAAGTGACCAAACCATCAAGTTAATATTAGAGATTTGTTGAGGTAACCAAAAACTAGCAATAGTCAAGGCATTCATGCGGATTAACTGAATAGGGCATATAAACCAAGTTCACAACTCAAATCAAGCCCAATAAACCATCAAACAATCAGCCTAATACCATATATATACTTCAACCATGTTCTAGGCGAGAAGAAAACATACCTTTAAACCTTGTTTCTGAATATGCAGACGACAATTGATGGGTCTAAAATTCAATTTACCTAATTACAGAGATACACCCAACTCTATTGATAGCACAAAATTCAATCTTTAGGATTCTTACCTGGAGTGGATTCGAAGATGAATATCTTGAACAATAGGGGGGAATGGGTTGGGATATGCCCGGTTCAGCGGCGATGATGGTCGTCGAGGTGTAGGGCGGCGCAGGTTGAGGTCACGGCGACGCGATGGTGGTGGTCGCCGAGATGGTCGCCGAGATGGTTTGCGATGGATGGAGATCGCGAAGGGTGGCGGTCGCGAAGGGTTCGCGAAGGGTTGTGGGAGGAAGACGGTGGTAGTCGTGGGGGGTGAGTGAGAGGGTTAGTTTGATGGCAATGGGTGAAGGTTTTGATTTAGGGCTTCTAAATTAGATTTCCCCATACCTTATATTTTCTTGTTTAAATCAGACAGCAGCTTGACACGTACGTGTTAAATCTAACACGGCCGTTTTACCATTCTGGAATTTCTAAGTTAAACAAAATCCTGACACGTATGTTTTTCAAGTTTTGTCAAATATTTTTACGTGGTCGTTTTTAACTTACTGTTTGACAATGTTTGACAACACCCCCACCTTTTTTGTGTTTTTTTGTATAGAAAGAAAAGAAAAATAGAAGTAAAAAACGAAATACGGGTTGCCTCCCGCGTAGCGCCTTTCTTTAACGTCTTTGGCTAGACATAATTCTTTTTTAATGCTCATAGTTTGGATTCTCCAATCCCATCAAATCACCTTTTTCTTTTTGGAATCCTTCATAAAACAATTTTAACCTATGCCCGTTCACTTTGAACGTTTTTCCTGTTTTCTCACTTGTAATTTCCACTGCACCATGAGCAAAAACATTAGTAACCACAAACGGCCCAACCCAGCGAAACCATAATTTTCTAGGAAATAACTTGAGTTTTGATGAGATTAACAAAATGTTTTGACCTATGCTGAAAGATTTTCGCGAGTTTACCTTATCATGATATGCTTTGGTATTGTCTTTGTAAATTCGAGAGTTCTCAAAAGCATCATTACGAATTTCTTCCAACTCTTGAATTTGTAGCTTACGGTAAAGTCTGGCTTCATTGATCGTCATGTTGAATTGCTTAATGGCCCAAAAAGCCTTGTGCTCTAATTCAACTGGAAGATGACAAGCCTTTCCATATACGAGACGAAAAGGTGACATACCTATGGGTGTTTTATAGGTTGTGCGATATGCCTACAATGCGTCATCCAAACGCAAGCTCCAATCTTTTCAATTTGGGTTAACGGTCTTCTCAAGTACGACTTTATCTCCCGATTAGAAATCTCGGCTTGACCATTCGTTTGTGGATGGTAAGCCGTTGACACACGATGTGTAATGCCATATTTCTTGAACAGTGCTTCGATCATCTTGTTGCAAAAGTGTGATCCTCTATCGCTTATGAATGCCTTTGGCACGCCAAACCTACTAAAGATATTAGCTTTAATAAAACCCGAAACAACTTTAGCATCGTTTTGTGTAAGGCCTGTTTGTGATAAACAGACGACTGGCTTACAGTTTGAACTTTAGGTTCATTAGTTCTCTTTGGTGGAGTAATAGAACTCCTTTTCGAAGAACTTGGTTTTATACTATAAAGTTCAATTTTCTATCTTGGAGTATGATAATAAGGATAGTTAGAAGAAATGTGTCCTCTCTTTCCACAATTGTAGCATAATCTCCCTTCTACATGTTGAGGAAACTGTTTATGTGGAGTTGAGTGTGATACAGGTGTGACATGAGTCTGGTTGGATTTGTTCACTACTCGTTTAGATGTTTCTGCTTCTTTATCAAAATTAACTGTATGCACATTCTTAACATCTTTAACCTTTAGTTTATTTGGCTTTTCACGTGACGCACGTGTTTGGTTTACTGATTTGGTCATTTTGGGTTCAGAAGTAGACATGTATGAACCTGACGTTCCATTAACCTTTTCAAATTGATTATCCAAATTTTCAATGGTCATCTTTTCTTTTGATTTTAAAATAGACTCCTTCTATTTAGTAACAGAGTTCACCGGTTTACAAAATCTGGATCACTAACCAGAGGAGTGGACACCACATGATCCTTAATTGGGTTGTTAATTACAGGTCTACATTTTTTATTTAACATGATCTCATGTGGTGGTGGAACTACTTGGTAACCCAAACCTTCCCCATTGTTTTGTTCTTTCACTAAGTTCTATACTATGTGAGAAGAACTAGCCCATCTATGCAGTTTTTGTTTTAATGAATTTACCTCGACTTCTAAAACTGCTTTTTCTTTCTTTGTTTCTTCCAAAGAGTTTAAATAAAACTTTATATCATTAGCTTGATTAAAAGCAACAACCTCGGTTTCCCTTAGTTGTTTACCTAAAAGTTTTATTTTTTCTTTGTAACTACACTCATTTTGTTTTAAAATACGATTAGCTTCTGTGCACTGTTGTAAATCATTTACTAAGTTATCGTTGTGGTCTAATAACCTAGCAAATTTCAAATCAATGCTTTCTCTAAATTTGTTACATTCAATACAAGCATGTTTTTCAAACAGTTGGTCTTTCGTACTTACCTGTGAAGAATCAGTTGAGTCAGCCATCAATGCAGAGTTAGACGCTTCGGATGCTGGAGATTCCGAACATGTTGTTCTAAGTTCTTCTTCAACCAGATGATTTACCACATTCACAGCTTCTTCGTTATCTGACATTCCTTGTTCAACTGTGATTTCACCTTCACTCGCAGAGCCATCATCCAATCCCTCGACACAGGCAATGTTTGACTCACCCGGAGACAAAAAACGAAAGGTCTAGTCCTGCCCTTCGTCACCTTGAGCAGTCAAGGCCTTTGTCTCTTTGCTTGAAGAGGTAGTTCCACTCCTGTCTTTGTCTTGACAGTTGAAGGTTAAGAACGGATTTCCGTTACCTGTTTTCTTGGGCTTTACACATTCACGTTTGAAATGCCCCTTTTCACCACAATTAAAGCAGGTAACTTTGGTTTTGTCGAAACCAAAGGTTGTGTCTTTTGTGGCTACTAAATTCTGTCCTGTCCTTTTCACAAACTTTTTCGCCCTTCTAACAGCACTCGCCAAGGCCCACATGATATCCATTCTCTCTAGTTCATTTTCGTCCACCTGCTCGTAATCTTCATCTTCAAGGTGGCAATTACTAATCTTCCCTGCAACTAGACCATCATAGGAATGGACAACAACTGCTAGAAGATCCATATGCTCCTTTGCAACTTCCACTGTGATATTACCGAGATTCTCGGTCTTCAACTTAGTAGCATTGGCTTCAGGTACTATATATTGGGTGCAAGATGACCCTGACGTTTCTGGTCCTGAAGCAGTGGTTTGGGAAGGAGCTGCGAAACTGGACACGAACGTTGTTTGAAGTGGTGCTCCTGAACCAGTTGGAGTGGGAACTGAGTTATATAATGAAGGATTCTGAACGTAAGATCCTTTCTTTGACTTGTACTACATTGTCAGTTCCTCCTCCCTTAACTTCAAGATGAAGTCATTTATGTCCAACGTAATAAGTATGTCATTTTGTCTCAAGTTGAACACAAATGAATCCCATTTCTCAGGAAGCCCATCAGCAAAGCTTGAAACTTTATCTTCCACAGGCGTCATTACCCCATGAGTGTGTAGCTCACTCATAAGATAGTAGAACCTATCGATGATGTCATCCAAGCTCTTGTTTCCTATAGGAGATAAATTATCGAACTCCTTCTTGAGAGCCTTAGCCTTCAGTGCCTTTAACGTTGCATTCCCTTCATACCTCTTCTCTAATGCATCCCACAATTTTCTGGCCTGCTTGTTCTCAGAAAATTGGTGAAAGATATCTTTCGGGATTGACTGAGACAGCAGAGCTTAAACTTTCTTCTCAGCATTGTAGAGAATCTTCTGAGCCTCGCTCATTCCACCCAAAGTCAACTTTATTCCATTTGCACTTACTGGTACCGTGTAAACAGTCTCTATAGAAGTCCAGAGATTTGGATCCACTCCATTTAGGTAAATCTCGAACCGCCGTTTCCATTGTGGATAGTCATCCAATGTTATAAGCTTCGGCGGTTTATTATGATTTCCAACCTTATTCTCCAGAAGCAGAAGGTTCTGGATGCATGAGTCCTTCCAGGTAGTAAATGCTGAAAATTGATCTTCCATTTGTATGAACTTTGTACTTTGAGAACAGGACAACTTCAATCGTGCGAATGAACAATGCGTATGGATCACTCGTGCGAATGAAGAGTGCGAATGAATTTAATCGTGCGATTGGATTCAGTCGTGCGTATGGACAAGGCGAATGGACTCAAACGACTGAAGTGGTTCAGTTGTGCGAATGAAGGATGCAACTGGGGTTCAATCGTACGAATGAAGTGTGCGAATGGGTTCAATCATACGAATGAGCTATTCGTGCGACTGAAGGCTGCTGTTTTTGAAAAATTGAAGGTTTTTGACACTTTTACACGAAAACATGATTTTTCAAGAACCCTAATCTGCCGTATGCCGAAAAACGTAAACTTTGAGACCTGGAGACGTCAAAAACACTGTTTTACTAAAAAAAATGACTCCTTTGAATGAAAAACGGGATTTTTACACCAAGACTAATCGAATCACACACAAAATCAAGAGCCAAAGCTTTGATACCACTTGTCAGGATCGTGTACGTACGGAATACTAACTGATAATGCGTGAAACCAGATCAAATAGTGCGGAATCCTATTTGATAGGCGATCCAATGAGTGAGAACGCAATCCCGATCAATCTAACGATTAAAGAAACGTTAACAACGAGTAGAAAACGATCAGATGCGAACTATGAACTTGGAATAGGCTTTCTGGACGCTCTGGACGGCTAGGTTATGAGTATATATCAAAAGTTACGTTTTTCCACGAATTAAGTGGTATTTATAGGTTTGCAGTCTTCATTCGTGCGACTGTACCATTAGCATGGTTCAGTCGTGCGACTGACCCATGTGACTGATTCATACGCACGACTGAAAGTTCAGTCGTGCGATTGAGTCAATCTCATGTCTCACTAGTACGACTGATCCAGTCG
This sequence comes from Flaveria ramosissima, assembly GCA_025215565.1. Taxonomy (NCBI): domain Eukaryota; kingdom Viridiplantae; phylum Streptophyta; class Magnoliopsida; order Asterales; family Asteraceae; genus Flaveria; species Flaveria ramosissima. The sequence continues at coordinate 67,471,126 of CM046039.1, forward strand.
TCTGGTTCAGTCATGCGACTGGTTCATTAGCATGATGTATTCATGCGTATGGTCCATAAGTATGATCCATTAGCATGAATCATCATATAACAACTTCAAACCTATATAATAAACATCAAAGCACAAATCATATATTATTACATTGTTTCATTACACATATGTAAGCCATGATAGATTTTTACATTAAGCACATAAACTAGAAATATATGTATCAATACAGTGTGATCGGGTGGAAAGTATTTCAAAAGGAATTGTTCAGCCATGTCCGCCCATGTAGTGATGAGACAATTATTGATTTTGAAATAAAAATGGGAAAAGTCTTAGTCTAATAGTGTTGTCTGAACAATTATTGATTTTGAAAGTTGCGCAGATACGAAGGAATCATGATATGTGAGCGTTAGGGTCTTCGTCTAGTAATCCGTAGAACTGAATAGAGTTTTCTACGAGTTGGATAATACTAGACTTAATCTCTAAATTGTTGGCCGCTATTACTGGTTGGACAACACTCGACTTGTAAACATCGATTGATGGTGTGGCATAGTATGGCCTAGTGTGTCATTTCATTTCCACATCTTGATTAGTCATGTCTTCTTCGAATGGTGTACCTACCAAAACGTCTTCTTCAATGATTGTTGCCATTTGTTGTTGTCTTTTGTGTAACCTTTGATGGAAAAGTCGTTCGAGTTCCGAAAGAGGCGAAACAAGTTCAGGACTAGCTGAGTCGGACATACACTAACTTTAGGAAGCATAAACTAACTAAGCCTTAGAAAGAATCAGGAAAATGTAACTAAACGATCTAACTAAGAGGCTGTTTGGTAACTTCTGAATGATTAAGTGTCGAATCAATAAGAGGTCTGAACCATTAAAAGGTCTAAACTATTAAGAGCTAGTATATCATTTAACTATTCAAAGGCAAATATCTGACCAATTCAGATAAGAGGTCTTAACCATTCAACATTAGACCTCTTAACCATCCAGCATCAGTATAATGCTTAACCATTCAGAGGTAAATGTCTGAATCATTCAGACATTTGCTCGCGAAACAAACAGTCTGAACCATTAAGTGTTGAACCATTCAAACACCTGAACCATTAAGAGGCTATCAAACAACCTCTAAGGCAAACTATATAACAAAAATAAAATAAATTTGGACAAAAATATATTAACAGGATATAAACAAAATAGTAAAAAATTAGATTGTTTGAAAAAACCACCGTGTGTACCCGACAACGACGCCAAAAACTTGATGCGTGTGAAAAATATATATTTTTTGATAAAGATTTTTGCATAAATTTAGTTTTAATTGTTATTACTAATATTAAACCACACACACAAAAGGCAAGTGTACCTACCGTGTGGTAATATAGTGGTGGTAAGAACCGAGTATCTGTTGGGTGTCGAATCCAGCAAATAAATTATGAAAATGTGAACCTACCGTCACACACAGTAATAATAGTATGAGCGGAAGTAGGGTTCGTGTCCTCAGGGATACGTGTCAATTATTTTATAACAAAAACGTTTTAGCACAGTTACTTTTAATTGATTATGGACTAGGAAGGTAGGGGGTTTAACTACAAACTAAAACTTAAAGTAATTTGCAAAAAGTAGAAAAATTCTAGTGACCCGACACGGCCGTGTCAAAATTGTAAAGGAAATTCCACGTGGCCGTGTTAAGATTCTGCCAGAAAAATGAAAATTGACATTTTTTGTATTTTTTTATTATGAAAAAGAGATTATTGAGGACGTTAATTAAATTATGAAATAAATTCAAATATGAAGACTAATTTCAACATTAAGGTAATTTCTTGATTTGATTTGGCTTACGATCATTAACGATTACGGTGCAATGACTATTTTCAATTTATGGTTTGTATCGATACTAGACATCACGCCGTTCGGATATCCCCTCTATCTAATGTCCAATAAATCGCAGTTCGTTGATTGGAGCCAACCCGCTACTCTAAGCTCACGCCATTCGGATCTTAGCGTGCGGGTTGCAAGGATAGAAGTATCGATTATAATAAAACACACATGCCGTTCGGTATGCCTAACTAGATTGTGTGATTCTATAACGAGAATGAATTCATAGACAAACTCACACCATTAATTGTTCCTTATATCAAAAACAAAACTTGATTAGGGTTTTCAATTTTGAAGAACTTTATTAGAAAAATTAATAAGTTGATCATGTTTATTAACAATCTAATATATACCGGATTAGATCTGGGTTTAAGATCAAGAATCAAACAAACAAACCACTAAAATAAAAACATCTCATAAACGCTTCACATAAGTTCAAACCAAAATCATAGAAATTGAACCTTAATGTTGAACTCAAAGAGTGCCCTAGCCGGACATGGTGGCTAGGTTAATGAAAACAAAAAGGAAAACTTACGAAACCGAAATATAACCAAAGTGCTTTTTTTTCAATTCCCAATACACATTAATTCCTCCTTGATGCTTCCAAGATGCCTTTTTCCTTTTGTTGATTATTCCTGCAGCCTTCAAGATTCCTTCTTTTGCCTCCTTGGTCGATGCCTCCTTTGCTACAGCCTCCCCCCTTTTATCTTTTGAGTTCTCCTTTTCTTTCAACCAACTCTCCTCTTTTTTTGGTTTTAAAGTTTGAATCTTTATCCTCTTTAAAGTTTGAATCTTTATCACTCCTTTTTCCAACCATTTAATTATCCTACAAAAACCAAAAATATACAAGAGTAGATTCCATCCTACCAAAAACTATTATTTTATAATTAAAATAAAAGATGCATGCAATTAATGCAAAATATATGCGGAAATGCAACCTAAAATTACTATAATTTATGACTAAAAATATAACTAACAAATCTCCCCAAGCTTAAACATTTCCTTGTCCTCAAGGAAGTCAACACTAGGAATAACCCTAAAAGTGAAAAGAGAATAGGTAGTTATATAATTAGGATGCTGGCAATACCAATCTTGGCCCCGCGTAAGAAGTATGAGCATAAAATCATCTTATTATGCTAATTTTCAGTTATCGTGGACAAATTGGATTTTCAAGATTTTTATAAACAAATGTGTCCAATTTGCAAGTTATGATCCTCTAACCCTTAAGTTCCGATTTATCGTTTCATATCAATTAAGCCGTGTTAAGTTAGTCATTTACATGTGCCAACACCTTTCTTCACACGGTGGAAACCTTCCTAACCTCAAGGACTATAGAGAGCAAGTGGTCAATTTTTCACCACACGATATCACAAATGATTTTTTTTCATTTGCCATTATTGCGGCTTATTTATCACGTCACTAACTTCTTTTCTCTCTATTTTTTTTTCTTTTTTTTCTTTTCTTTTTCATTTGGACTCGGCTCTCAACCTATTTTTGCTAGGTCTCAGTTTCCTTATGTGATTAGATCGGCATTAGGCACACGTGGCTATTAGGTGTTTTATCTTTGTAAACCAAGAACAAAGGGCACTATCATAACGGAGCACATTTATCTATTTATTACTATCAACCTATTTGTACATGCAACCTACGATTAGCATAATAAAGGTAATATCATTTTTCAGGTTATTCTCAAAATCTTTCCCGAGGCTACGAAGATGTTACCTTTTTTTTTAATTCTTTTTTTTTATTTTTTTTATGCATACCTAATATTATGATTAACTATATACAATGCAGTCCTAATTGCAGTTCCTAAAACTACCATAACTATGATGCAACCCTAAATGCAATATGTCATATGTAATTGAATGATAAATAAGACGAAAAAAAATTAAAATTACCTCTCCCCAAGCTTGAATTCAGCGTCGTCCAAGGTGGATGGGGGTGGACGTCCAAGGTGGAGCTCGTGTAAAGCAGAAATCGCGCGACCCATTTCTTGTTGGTGATCATACATGAGATGTAGCATGGCCCCTTGATTGTGGAGTTCCCCTCGGACATGATGAATGTCTTGGCGAACTTCGGATAACATGGTGTCAAATGAGGTGAAACGAGCCATGTACTCCTCATGATGATCCGTTTGGGGAGGAGCGGCTGATGCATTTCCCTGGGCACGATTATCTTCTTCATTTACATCATCGGCTTGATCGCCATACCCTTGTTGGTAGTTCCCTTGGAGTAACCATTGTGTTGCTTTCACCGGTTCGGCTAAGGACAGTAAATGATGAGTGTCTTCGGAAATCACGAGGTATCTTTTCTTCTGAGTTCCCTTCAGCCAAATTTGGGTATGAAAATGGATTTTGAACAACTGCATTTTCTCCATTTGAACCATGTCAAGGTATCGCGGCCCTTTTAATCTTCCCAATGCAATTGGTAAACGCAGATTAGCTATGGAATGACGTCCAAAGATGGTGATGATTGAACCACAATGAATCTGTCCAGCCGTAGATTGCGCCACGTGTATTAACTTGTGGCAGAGATAAACGGCAAAGTTTGGCTTTTGTGGTTGTGGGTTAATCATACACCATAGGAGGTAGAGCTCATGTTGGGTGACGCCTCCGGTGTCTTTTCGGGAGTCTATGATGTTGGAGAGGAGCCGGTGTGCAACTCAAAGTGTTGGATGTACGATATGTGATGCTTTTGCATTAGTGGCAACGTACATCCACTTATCCGTAATGGCCGCCCAAAAGTCTTTAGCATTGAACTCGGGATGAGTGGGTGCGTCGGGCGCGAAGGTATCCCGAGTCGGAGCGCGAATCATACCACATATCTGATCAACAGTGAGGTTGTAAGAATCATTGAACAACCGAAAGTGCAGCACCTCGTCTTTGAATTCGACCGAACTTAAGAACTCGGTGGTCATTCGTTTGTAGCCTCCATCACCCCCTGCTGTTGGTGAATAGTTTCTTCACACCATTAAAAACCCCGATTGCTTTCATGGCATCATCGTCTGCAAATCTGGTGTTAACCATAACTCGTTTGTGTAGAGCATTGAACCTTTTTCGTTGATCCTCATCAATGAATATCAGATTATCATCGTTGGGTGTTGTGGTCATGGATCTTGGGGTTCGTCGTGACGTACCAGCTTCGTGTTGGCTAGAAGATGCTCCCTGTCGTGCGCGCAAAGCGTTTCGTACATGTCTGGACACCGAAGCTAATAATGGGACTTGTGTTTTCTTGCGAACCATTCTTATATGTGAGTTGTTAGATCTACATAAGTGACCAAACCATCAAGTTAAAATTAGAGATTTGTTGAGGTAACCAAAAACTAGCAATAGTCAAGGCATTCATGCGGATTAACTGAATAGGGCATATAAACCAAGTTCACAACTCAAATCAAACCCAATAAACCATCAAACAATCAGCCTAATACCATATATATACTTCAACCATGTTCTAGGCGAGAAGAAAACATACCTTTAAACACTGTTTCTGAATATGCAGACGACAATTGATGGGTCTAAAATTCAATTTACCTAATTACAGAGATACACCCAACTCTATTGATAGCACAAAATTCAATCTTTAGGATTCTTACCTGGAGTGGATTCGAAGATGAATATCTTGAACAATAGGGGGAATGGGTTGGGATATGCCCGGTTCAGCGGCGATGGTGGTCGTCGAGGTGCAGGGCGGCGCAGGTTGAGGTCACGGCGACGCGATGGTGGTGGTCGCCGAGATGGTTTGCGATGGATGGAGATCGCGAAGGGTGGCGGTCGCGAAGGGTTCGCGAAGGGTTGTGGGAGGAAGACGGTGGTAGTCGTGGGGGGTGAGTGAGAGGGTTAGTTTGATGGCAATGGGTGAAGGTTTTGATTTAGGGCTTCTAAATTAGATTTCCCCATACCTTATATTTTCTTGTTTAAATCAGACAGCAGCTTGACACGGTCGTGTTTTCAAGTTTTGTCAAATATTTTTACGTGGTCGTTTTTAACTTACTGTTTGACAATGTTTGACAACACCCCCACCTTTTTTTTTTTTTTTTGTATAGAAAGAAAAGAAAAATAGAAATAAAAAACGAAATACGGGTTGCCTCCCGCGTAGCGCCTTTCTTTAACGTCTTTGGCTAGACATAATTCTTTTTTAATGCTCGTAGTTTGGATTCTCCAATCCCATCAAATCACCTTTTTCTTTTTGGAATCCTTCATAAAACAATTTTAACCTATGCCCGTTCACTTTGAACTTTTTTCTTGTTTTCTCACTTGTAATTTCCACTGCACCATGAGCAAAAACATTAGTAACCACAAACGGCCCAACCTTGCGGGACCATAATTTTCTAGGAAATAACTTGAGTTTTGATGAGATTAACAAAATGTTTTGACCTATGTTGAAATATTTTCGCGAGTTTACCTTATCATGATATGCTTTGGTATTGTCTTTGTAAATTCGAGAGTTCTCAAAAGCATCATTACGAATTTCTTCCAACTCTTGAATTTGTAGCTTACGGTAAAGTCTGGCTTCATCGATCGTCATGTTGAATTGCTTAATGGCCCAAAAAGCCTTGTGCTCTAATTCAACTGGAAGATGACAAGCCTTTCCATATACGAGACGAAAAGGTGACATACCTATGGGTGTTTTATAGGCTATGCGATATGCCCACAATGCGTCATCCAAACGCAAGCTCCAATCTTTACAATTTGGGTTAATGGTCTTCTCAAGTACGACTTTATCTCCCGATTAGAAATCTCGGCTTGACCATTCGTTTGTGGATGGTAAGCCGTTGACACACGATGTGTAACGCATATTTCTTGAACAGTGCTTCGATCATCTTGTTGCAAAAGTGTGATCCTCTATCGCTTATGAATGCCCTTGGCACGCCAACCCTACTAAAGATATTAGCTTTAATAAAACCCAAAACAACTTTAGCATCGTTAGTCCTTGTGGCCTTTGCCTCTACCCATTTAGACACGTAATCCACGGCTAGTAATATATAAACATTACCAAACGAAGATGGAAAGGGACCCATAAAATCAATGCCCCATACATCAAAGATTTCACATACATGAATGGGTGTGGGGGGCATTTGATCTTTAGCTTTTAAATTACCTGTTTTTTGGCATCGTTCACAAGATTTGCAAAACATATATGAATCAAGAAATATGCTTGGCCAATAGAAACCCGAGTCAAGTACCTTGTGTGCTGTCCGTTTTGGGCCAAAATGCCCACCACAAGCTTGTGAGTGACAAAATTCTAGAATGGAAGGTACCTCACTCATGTCCACACATCTTCGTATAACTTGATCGGCGCAATACTTCCAAAGGTATGGTCATCCCAAACATATCTTCTTGCTTCCCTTTTTATCTTATCTTTTTGCGCACGGGAAAGATCGAAGGGAAAAGTATTTGCCACTTTGTAGTTTACAATATCAGCATACCAAGGAGTGGTTATTTGAGTAGCAAATAGATGTTCATCAGGGAATGAGTCATTTAAGGGCATTGGTTCCTCATTGTTTATGATCCTTCTTAGGTGATCAGCCACAAGATTTTCCTTTCCACTTTTGTCTCTGATTTCCAAGTCGAATTCTTGAAGTAGGAGCACCCATCTGATTAGTCTTGGCTTAGCATCCTTCTTAGTCATGAGGTATCTTAAAGCTGTATGATCAGAATATACAATTACTTTAGTACCCAATAAATATTGTCTAAATTTCTCTAAAGCAAAAACAATAGCTAAAAGCTCCTTTTCAGTGGTTGAGTAATTGCTTTGAGCGTGATCCAAGGTTCTTGAAGCATAATAGATCACTTGTGGTACTCGATCCTTCCTTTGACCAAGCACCGGTCCTACCGCATGATTGCTTGCATCACACATGATCTCGAATGGCAAACTCCAATCCGGCGGTTGGATAATCGGTGCACTAACCAATGAAGTATTTTGGGTATCAAAGGCTTGCTTGCATGCTTCGGAAAACACAAATTCTACATCTTTTTGTAGAAGCTCACACATTGGTCTTGTTATCTTGGAAAAATCTTTGATAAATCTTCGGTAAAATCCTGCATGACCAAGAAAAGAACGCACCTCGCACACACTATTAAGATAAGGTAAAGATTTAATAACATCAATTTTTGCTTTATCAACCTCTAAACCTTTTGAAGAGACAACATGACCTAAAATAAGACCTTGATCAACCATGAAATGACATTTCTCATAATTTAAAACAAGATTAGTCTTAATGCATCTTTTTAAAATCTTAGTCAAGTTTTCCAAACATTCTTTAAAAGAATTCCCATACACGGTGAAATCAACCATGAAAACTTCAATTATCTCTTCAACATAATCAGAAAATATACTTACCATGCACCTTTGGAACGTGGCGGCGGCATTGCAAAGCCCAAAGGGCATCCGCCGATACGCAAACGTGCCAAAAGGGCATGTAAAAGTTGTTTTCTCTTGGTCCTCTGGTGCAACGGGTATTTGATGAAAACCAGAATACCCATCTAAGCAACAATAGTGGGACTTACCTGCTAATCTTTCTAGCATTTGATCTATAAATGGTAATGGAAAGTGGTCCTTGCGAGTTGAGGCATTTAGCCTTCTATAGTCAATACACACCCGCCACCCGTTTTGGACACGAGTGGGGACCAATTCACCTTGTTCATTTTCAGTCACAATTATACCTGTTTTCTTAGGCACAACTTGCACAGGACTTACCCACTTGCTATCGGAAATAGGGTAGATCATGCCCACATTTAGCAACTTTAGAATCTCCTTCTTCACGACCTCCATCATTGGAGGATTCAGTCTCCTTTGTGCTTCTCTTGTTGGCTTGTAATCCTCCTCCATTAGGATTTTGTGCATGCAAAGTGATGGGCTCAATTGCTTCCTTGTATTACTTGAGTGTGTTGATCAACTCTTTTTCTTCCTCACTTGTCAGATTATTAGATATGATCACTGGTAAAGTTTCTTTCTCTCCAAGGTATGCATACTTTAGATGATTGGGGAGGGCTTTAAGCTCTAGCTCGGGTGCCTGCAAAATAGATGGAACAAGCTTTTGGTTAGTAATTGGAAGTTGCATTTTTTGTGGTTCATACCTTGTTTTCTTATGTTCCTCCATAAATGTTACTAATTTCATCAACTCTTCCCCAAGCTTGAACTTTTTGGTGAGCTCTTTTGCTGTTACTTCATCAATGCTTCTATTTAACACCATTGCTAGAACATCATGGTTAGATAACTCAAAACAATCATCAGTCAAAGGTTCAATAACATCTAACCAATTCAAAGAAGAAACATCACTTGGATATCGCATAGCATCAAATATATTAAAATGGATAACCTCACCATCAAATTCCATTGAAAGAGTGCCACTATAAACATCAATTTTTGTTTTTGCGGTTTTCAAAAATGGTCTTCCTAACAAAATAGAACTTGAATTCGAGATATCATCCTCTTCCATGTCCAAAACATAAAAATCTGCTGGAAATACCAATTCATTCACTTGGACTAATACATCTTCTAGTACACCTTTTGGGTATACTATAGAACGATCGACCAATTGAATGACTACCCCGGTCCTCTTTAACGCTCCTACATTAAGTGTTTTGAAAATAGAGTATGGTAGAACGTTAATAGAAGCTCCAAGGTCGAGCATTATGCTAAGATTCCCCAATTTGCAAGGAACCGTAAAGACACCCGGATCCTTACACTTTGGTGGTAATCTTTTTTGTAAAACTGCAGAAATATTTTCACCTACCTTGATTGTTTCATGACCTTTAAGCTTTTTCTTAGATGTGCAAAGTTCTTTTAAAAACTTAGCATATCTAAGAACTTGTTTTATAGCATCAAGTAATGGTATGTTTACCTCTACCTTACGGAATGTTTCCATAATCTCTTATTCTTCCCTTTGTTTTTGTGTACCTTTTAGTCTTGAAGGGAATGGAGGTGGAGGAGTGTACTTTCCCTTAACTTCATCGGGTTTTGGTTTGTCCTTCTTTTCCACATCATTCTTCTCAACCACAATCTCTTCTTCCTCCTCTTGTATTACCGGATCATCATAACTCTTCCCACTCTTCAAGGTAATTGAACAAGCATTATGTTTAGGATTTGTTTCGGTTTGTGCGGGTAGCTTACCTTGGGACTCTATCTTTTTTATCAAGTTGGCCAGTTTAGTTATTTGTTGCTCCAAGTTCTTTATGCTAGCCTTTGTCTCCTGCTGAAACGTGTGTGTGTATTGGTTGCTAAACTCTTGACAATATCTTCCAAAGACATCTCTGAGCTTCCTGTTTGTTGTTGTTGGCGACGCTGAAAGTTTTGTGGATTGTTTTGAATCTGAAAGGGAGGTCTTTGATGGAATTGTGAGGCTCTTTGTGGATAACCAACATTGGGTACTTGTCCCCAAATTTGATTATTTCTTTGTTGTTCATAGGATCTTGAAATCTGCCCCGGATAACCTCCTATTGCTTGTGCTTCTTCAACGTCTTCTTGAAGTGTGGGACACATATCAGTGGGGTGTCCAAATTGTAAGCAAATTCCACACGCTCGAGGTTTTTGTTCAGCTTTCTTGCCTTTTGTAAGCTGCATTACAGCCTTAGTTAACTCAACAAGTTGGCTTTCAATGTGAGGAGTGCTCACTTCTTTAACCGCCCGTGGTACATCGTCATACCATCCATCTTCTTGTGAGGAATGTTTGGTATCTTCAGCTATGGAAGTTATCAAATCTCTGATTTGGGTTGGTGTTTTATCTAAGTAAAGCTCCTCCACTAGAGGCATTTATCAAACGCCTTTCTAGTGGTGCTAACCCTTCTTGAATCTTTCCCAATAAGTATGCAAAGCTTCTCTTTTTGCTTGTTTGATTCCGATGATCTCCTTGCGTAGAATAGATGCTTTGACTTCTGGGAAGTACTTGTCTAAAAACAATTTTGCAAGATCATTCCATGTGCTTACCGACCCCGGTGGTAGGTAATACAACCATTATTTACCTGAATCTTGCATAGCAAAGGGGAATTGTAAGGCCCCGTTCCCGGAGACCTCACAGTTGGTCATTTATAGCATTAAATACATTAAACATTATAAATTTACAAGCTTAAGCAGCGGAATTATTTTAACAAAAGCCATTCATTTCATTAAAAAACTGTTGTTGAGCAATACACTATTGTTTAACCGAATACAAAAGAATTAGTTAATTGCATTACAAAAAAACAGCAATAACAGACTTTCCCTGCCGAGTAGCTTCACCCTCATGCCATCCTCAACAATGTTTACCTGCCAACTGAAAATGTATAAAAGTCAGCGTTTCTGAGTGAGTTCTAGTTTTAAAAGTAATAAAATACTTTCTGTAAGGTATACATATGTGTTAGGTCTAGAATCAGTAGATCTAGTCATTATGTATAGGCTTAGTACTTGAATTAATATCTGTAATGAACTTTTGTATTTCATTATTGTGTATGCATTAAATATATAGGTTAACCCATTTATATATGTGTTGGTTTATGTATGGTTGCAGGAACAAACATTATAATTGGTCAATTTATGAAATTGACCAAGTGTAAGAAACATCTACGGATGAACATTTTGTTCTTCCGTAGATATATTTCTTACAAGTAATTCTACATCCAAAGATCTTCTGCGGATGAACAACAAGTTACCTTCGGAAGAACAAGTTACCTTCGGAAGAACAATATCTACGGAAGAACAAATTACTACTGAAGACAATATTCCTGCGGAGTCCAAACACATGTATTATACCAGTGGTACCAGTCAACAAGTCAACAAGGCGGTTATGCGAATCCCGAGAAATCCGATGATTCCTTAACAGAAACAAATCAAATCCCAAGAGATCCGGTGTTTCCTATAACTGAAACTCCTCTGTCGATATATATGGATCCTAGGTTTCGATTCAAATACGATTGAGTTAGACGATTGATTGATTGAGAACAGCAATAGCAATACAACAATCACCAAAGTCTTTCAATCAAACCTTAGCAATCATAACATCGTAGCATTCTTTGATATCGTACATTCAATATTTTTGTAATCATTAACACATTATAATAAAATACTGATTAATCATTAATTGTGTTTTGTTACGTGTGTTCTTGATCTTTTATTGATATTTAAAGTTGTTTAACACAATTAAACCAAATCAACGTTAATTCCGCAAACGTTGACTTGACATCAATTGACACTGATAATTCATGTTCACGATCCTTGGATTCACAGGTGGTATCAAAGCCAAGTGCTCATTGATTTAGATCAATTGATCTATCAGTGTTAGCTGTGTTTTAATTGTGTTTGATTTCGTTTAACTGCAATCGTTTTTAATTAACTTGTTTCTATATTCAAATCAATTGAATAGCAGATCTTGTTAACATCATGAGCAACTTCAGTGGTTCATCTTACCAACCTCCAAAGTTGGAAACAAAAGCAGACTTCAAGTCTTGGAAAATCAAGTTCAGGAATCATGTAAACTATACTGACTCTGACTTGTGGATATCCATCACTGAAGGTCCTTATATTCCACCCACTCTTGGGCCGGATTATAATGACAAAAATCAACCAATCAGTACCAAAGATCTATCACCTGATGATGTCAAAAAGGTAAAAGTTGATATAAAAGCATACAGTTTGCTTAGTATGGCTTTACCTGAAGAGATATTAATCAGGTGTGAGAACTATAAAACAGCACACTCCTTGTGGAAGATACTTCACACTCTCTGTGAAGGGAGTGATGAGATAAGAAGTATAAGGAGAGACACCCTCAGATCACAATATGAAACATTTCATCATATTCAGGGTGAGTCAATTCCTCAACAACTCCATAGATTCATGCAGTTAGTCACTGAGATGAATATTCTGGAGTTGAAGTATACAAGTGAGGAATTGAACAAGAAAATGCTCCACACTTTGCCAGAAAGTTGGAAGCATACTGTGTCCATGTTCAAGAACACTATAGATCTGAAAGCAACTGGTTTAGATACTCTCGTTGCAAAAGTGGAAACTCTTGAAATGGACGAAAAATCAAGAAACAAGAGTGTGAGAACTCATGTCTCACCTTATCACTTCAAAGAAACAAATAATGTTGGAAGTGCATTTATTTCAAACAATGAAAGTGATAACTCTTGTGCTAGGAGTGATGATGAGGAGGAAATTAGCTTCTATTCTTCAAAACCCTCAAAGAAATCATCTCAAGACAAGCAGCAAAAGAATAAAAGAAGAACTACTGATAGACAAGATACAACTGCAGCAACAGCTAAGTCTTCATTTTCAGCAAATCAGTCAGAACCAATAACTATGATATTGGACTCTGAAGAACAAAGAGCAGCCTTTGCAGCCTTTAGTTCCAGTTTTCAAGCATATCTGGGAAGCTCTCTAACATCAGCCAATATTTGCCAACAAGACTTAGAAGAACTGCCTCCTGATGTAGTGGAAGAAATGGGTCTACAATGGCAGATGGCCATGATTGCTTATAGAGCTAAGCAATATCTCAGGAGAAATAAGAACTTGGCTTCAGCAAGCAAAACATCAAAGATTGGCGTTGACAAATCAAAAGTAAGATGCTACAAATGCAATCTCTATGGACATTTCTCAAGAGAATGCAATCAACACTCATATCCAGAGATGAGACAACACCAGCAGCATCAACAATATCAAATTCAAGCTAATCAACAATCAACTTCTCAAAGACCTCTGCACAAACAATCTCAACTGATCAATGCTTCCCCACCAGCCACCAAAGAATCAGCTGGACCTAGCAACTCAAAGGAGTCAGGGCTAATCATACTTCAAGATGGAACGTGTGACTGGAGTTTGTATGAAAAGGAAGTTTTGGAAGAGAATCAAGCATTGATGGCTCATATGGATCAAACAGTTCCACCAATGGCAAAAGAGGTAAAAGAAAGATTGTGTTCATCAACATGTGTTGAGGAAGTTGAACGATATAGAGTCCATGCTCAACAGTTGGCTGACAAAGTAAAAGAAACAATGATTTTGAATGAATCCCATGTTAGAGAACATAAATTGTATCAAATAAAAATTAATTCTTTACAAAAGGATTTAGAAAAATTTGTTTCTGAAAATTATAGCCTAAAAGCCCAAGTTGAGCATTTGACCACTTCCCTAACAAAATCCATGGCTGATCATGCATCAACTGAAGTGAAACTTCAGAAGTTTCAATTATCATCTCAGCAATATGAGAAATTACTAAATTCTCATATTGAATTAAAGAAAAGGTCTAGGTTGGGTTATAATGCGGTTGCACCACCTATAAATGATAATTACACATCCTTACCTACAACAATGACAAATACTCTGTCAAATCATTTTGTGCCTGGCACTAAGTTTGAAAAAGATTCAACTCAAACTAAAATTAATGATAAAGCTGAGGTGAGTGAAACTGAATCATCTGAATCAGAATCATTAGATCAAAATGATTCAGAATTTGATTATGATAAGTGTGATGACTTGGATGATTCTGATGAACATGATGTTGATCGAACAAGCACTGGTAAGAATGTTCATCTGAAAACTCATATCCCAAAAGTGCTTAAAGAAACAAAGTTGCCATATCCTCCTAAACAAAGAAACATGCTGAAGACCATCTGCAAGAGGATAGCTCAATTGAATGAAGGTCTTCAAGAACTAAGTATGCAAGACTCCTCCAAGAAATTGACTGATGAATCTATCATCACTGAGGAAAAAGGAAAATTCAAAGGAAAGAAAAAGGCATCAGCAGATCATCAACTGAACAAGAAAACTTCAGCTGCTGATCTACGGAAGAGGAATTCAGCAACAAGCAATCAAAATGTGCACAAAGTGGAAAAAGGTGAAGCACATCCAAAGCTGAAGAAGAAAGAACTACAACAAAGATCAGCAAACAAAAAGAATGATTCTGAGAAAGAATCAGAAGAAAAATATTGCAAATGGTGTGACATGAAAAATCACAATACTGAAGATTGTTACTTCAGCAGCTACTGCTCTATTTGCAATATGAACAATCATATGACTACTGATTGCTACTTCAACAAACATTGTTCTATCTGCAACAAAAATAATCATTCCACACAGGAATGTTATTTCAACAAAAAGAACAAGACAAAAGGCTCAAAGAAGAAAGAATCAGACAAATCTGAATCAGATTCTCAATCTACGGATTCTGCAAAGGGTTCAAAACTAAAAAAGGATGAACAAAAATCAAAGGCAAAACCAAAGGACAAAACATCATCAAGTGTTCATATACTAAGGAAAAGACCATCTTTCCAGCAGTCAAAAACACCCCACAAAAGAGTAGATTTGTCAGACAAGGAATCAAAGGATGATGATTCATTCTTTGATAAATTTGAAAAAGGCATTCATATACCTCTTTCAAAAAACAAAAGATAGTGAGACATTTAAAGGTTCATTATCAAAACAAAAGACTCAAACAAATGAAGTTGCTCTGAGTAAAGCAGAAAATATGAATCATGAATCTACTTCATCAACATCCCATTCAGCAGAATCATCCTCATCTAAGTCAAATCAGAATGAATCAATCAAATCTGAAACTGAAACTTCAAAAAATGTTTATGAAAGAGTAACTGTTTTAGATCCTGTTGACAAACCCAAGATCACTAAGACTTGGGTTGTCACTTCTAATTGATTTTCTTTTCTGATTGCAGGAACAATATTGGAGAGCTGACAACATGTGAAATGTTGACAGTGGTTGTTCCAGGCATATGACAGGAAACTGTTCTCTTCTCCATGATTTCAAACATAAAAATGCTTCTTATGTGGCATTTGGTGGGGATAAAAAGGGAGTTAAAATTGTTGGTGAAGGAATGATAACCAATGGTGTACTTAAATTTGATAAAGTAAATTACTGTAAAAATTTACAGTATAATTTACTTAGTGTATCTCAAATTTGTGATTAAAACTACACTACATTGTTTCATGACACTAACTGTTACATTCTTAAGCCAGGATTTATTGTCCCAGAAGATTGGATTCTCCTCAAAGCAGCAAGAAAAGGAAACACTTATGTTTTGGATATGAACAACACTTCTCTCACAAAACATGAAACTTGCCTTATATCTAAACTCTCAGAAGATTTGTCTCAATTATGGCATAGAAGACTTGTTCATTCTAACATGAAGAACATGAATAAATTGGTGAAAAATGACCTGGTCATTGGATTGCCAAATAAAGAGTTTCATTACTAAACTCACTGTTCTTCTTGTTACAAAGGAAAACAACACAGAGTGTCATATAAATCCAAAACCATCAATACTAATACTACACCACTCAAATTGCTTCACATGGATCTTTTTGGTCCCACCAATGTAATGAGCATTGGAAAAAGGCAATATTGTTTGGTGATAGTTGATGATTTCACTAGATGTACATGGGTCTTTTTCTTAAAACAAAATAGTGAAACATCAGAAACATTAATGGACTTTGTAATCAAGATTGAGAATCAACTTGATACAAAAGTCAAAATTTTTAGGAGTGATAATGGTACTGAATTTGTCAATTTTGAACTGGATTCTTTTTGCAGGAGGAAAAGTATTGCAAGACAATTCAGTGCACCAAGGACTCCACAACAAAATGGAGTTGCTGAAAGAAGAAACAGAACTCTCATGAAGCAGCAAGAACAATGCTAGCTGATTCACAACTACTTATCACCTTTTGGGCTGAGGCTGTGAATACTGCATGCAATGTTCAAAACAGAACATTAATTGTCAAAGAACATAACAAAACTCCTTATGAGCTCCTATTTAAAAGAAAACCATACATAGGATATCTAAGAGTCTTTGGATGTCAAGTAACTGTTTTGAACATAAAAGAGTCATTAGGAAAATTTTCAGAAAAAGCATATGATGGTTTCTTTGTTGGATACTCGTCAACATCAAAATCATATAGAGTGTATATTCCACAACATAACATTGTGGAAGAGACTCCTAATGTATCTTTTGATGAAAATGTATTTACTAAGTCAGTTAAAGGTTTGTCATGGTTATTTGACATAGATGCTTTATCTAAATCATTTAACTATTATCATTTGACCAATGCAGGATCTGATGAAGTATGCTATCCATTTGTTCCACCTATTATGACTGAAGTAACTTTATCTGCTGATCCTCCAAGGATACATCCATCTTCAGATGAAAATACTTCAGTAGAAGCAGATATTACATGTGGAATTGAACAAAATGCATCTGGAGAAGTTCCTTCGGAAGACCAGCATGCATCCGGAGAAGTTCCTTCAGAAGACCAGATTGCATCCGGAGAAGTTCCTACAAAAGACCAAATTGTATCCAGAGAAGCTCCTACGGAAGACCAAATTGTATCAGGAGTAGCTCCTACGGAAGAGCAGAATGCTTCTAAAGAAGTTCATACAGAAAATCAAAATGCATCTGGAGAAGGTACTACGCAAGAGCAAAATGCTTCCGAAGAAGTTCCTGCGGAAGAGCAAAATACAACTGTAGATACTTCTGTAGCCCAATCAACAGACTCTCAATTTGATTATTTCTGAAATTCTCAAATTGAGATGAATCAGTCAGAGGCAATGGAAATGACTAACCTGGAATCATCTATTCCAGTTGAATCAACTCCCTCAATGAGAATTCATAAGTCTCATCCACTTGACAACATCATTGGAAATCTTGAAAAGAGAACTACAAGGAGCCAAAGTGGTACAACCAACCTTTGTCTCTTCAACTGTTTTCTTTCTCAAGTGGTGCCTCCAAACATTATAGCTGCTTTAAAAGACAATAGCTGGATTGAAGCTATGCAAGAAGAGCTTCAACAGTTCAGAAAGCAAAAAGTGTGGTCTCTTGTTGATTTGCCTGAAGGTCAACATCCTATTAGAACTAGATGGCTATACAAAAACAAACTGGATGATAGAGGGATTATTGTCCGAAACAAAGCAAGGTTGATTGCATAAGGATACACTCAAGAAGAAGGAATAAACTATGATGAAGTTTTTGCACCAGTTGCAAGAATTGAGGCAATAAGAGTGTTCTTGGCATATGCATCATATAAGAAGTTTACTATGTATCAGATGGATGTCAAGTGTGCATTCTTATATAGGAAAATTGATGAGGAAGTTTATGTGTCACAACCCCCCAGATTTGAAGATCCTCATTATCCTCACAGGGTATACAAACTAGATAAAGCCTTGTATGGTCTTCATCAAGCACCAAGAAAATGGTATGAAACACTATCATCTTTCTTACTCAAGCATGGCTACAAAAGAGGAACTATTGATCAGACACTTTTTCTCAAACAAGAACATCAAGATCTCTTAGTAGTTCAAGTATATGTTGATGACATTATATTTGGATCAACTAATAAGAGATTGTGTGTGAATTTTGAAGAGCTGATGAAATCTGAATTTCAGATGAGCTCAATGGGTGAATTAACCTTCTTCCTTGGCCTTCAAGTTCATCAAAAAGCAGATGGAATATTCATCAATCAAGAAAAATACATACATCAAATTCTGAAGAAATGCAATCTTGCTGAAGTATCCTCATGCAAAACACCAGCATCAACAATTGATAAAATTGCTCCTGATCCCTTTGGAAAATCTATTGATCAAAAATTATATAGATCTATGATAGGTTCACTTATGTACTTAACTGCCAGTAGACCTGATATTATGTTTGTTGTGTGTGTATGTGCTAGGTACCAATCTGATCCAAAGGAGTCACATCTCAATGCTGTAAAAAGAATTTTCAGATACCTCAAGGGAAAACCAGGACTTGGTCTGTGGTATCCCAAGGATGGAGACTTTACACTCTACTCATACTCAGACAGTGACTATGGTGGATGTAATAGCAACAGAAAATCAACAACCGGTGGATGTCAATTCATTGGACCAAGGCTAGTGTCATGGCAGTGCAAGAAACAAACAAATGTTTCTGTATCCACAGCTGAGGCTGAGTACATTGCTGCTTCAGCTGGGTGCTCTCAAGTTCTTTGGTTGCAAAACCAATTGCTTGACTATGGTTACAACTTTCTTCAAACTTCAATCTATATAGACAATTCTGCTGCTATGTTTATCACTGCTAATCCTGTGCAACATAGTAAAACAAAACATATTAAAATAAGATATCATTTTCTAAGAGATTGCTCAGAAAAGGGATTGATTAAGTTAGTCAAAGTGGATACATCAAATCAGCTTGCTGATTTATTCACTAAAGCCTTTGATTCAGTCAGATTTAATTTTCTGATTGAGTCTCTAGGCATGATTAACTTAGATTAATCAAGTTTAAACAAACAAAATGCTGTGTGTAATGATGCATCAGTATGGCATATGAATGGGAAATGATAGTACACTATAGCTTTGCCTATTCCTGAATAAATAAATATCAATAAATCTCAGCAAGTTTTCTTGATATGTGAGTAGGTTCATCTTGAGTGGAAACAAACCTGAGTGCATGCAAAACATAATACTAAAATGATTGTTTGTGGGAAACTTCATTTTGAGAAAACAAAGGGTGAGTCTTATCCTAATGTGATCAAATCATTCATCTAAACACACTATGTAAAACACTTTATACTATCTATCTTTGCAAATCATACTCCCTCTGTTTTGTGTGAACAAAGACCTGGGTTTATGATCACCATACTGAATATCAGTTAAAAAAGGTGATAAGATCATGATCCTCATCATCCCTCTGTTTTGTGTGAACAAAGACCTAGGTTAAAGGCACCTCTGTTTTACGTGAGTAAAGATCTGGTGACCTGATGATGATCATATCTAAAGCTCTCAAAAGAATCCTATGTGATCAACTGTATATTATCTTAAGCTTTAACAACATTGCATCAATGAGATGTCAAATACATCTCAAGATAGCTATTATAACTTAAGGTACATAGTCTTAAGTGTGAAAAAGTGATGATTTGACTTGCAAAGGGAGGACAAAACCTTTGTGAATTGAATGTGAAGCCCATAACAGTTATTTCAAAAACAATATGAAAACATGATAAACAACATGCCTAGTTGATACATGAGCTCTTGTATGGATTTATATGGACAATATACTTGCAATCAGAACTTGTTCAAGTATCAAATAAATAACATAACTCATCAGGAAGAGGCTTAGCATTATAGTATGATCCCATCTTATGTGTATCTGATCATTATCATATAGTTAAAATTCATGTTATTCCTCTTAAAGAAATTTATGATAAATGCTTAAGTTCACCATTAATCACAAATTTAGGGGGAGTAGAATACATGAAAAAGCATCTCAATCAGCAGCAGCAATGTCTATATCATTATCAATTTGAAGAAATTGAAATCTGAGCATCATCTTAGCTGTTGGATACATGAAAATTTTTAGTAAAAATCACAATTTTAAATTTTCTTGTACTAAATTGTCATGTATACAAAGCCAACGAGGTCCTAAAGCAATAAATGGTTCTAACCAATGGAGTTGGGCCATACATACAACAATATTTTCTTTGCATCAGCAGAAGCTACTATGTGGAAATCAATCTTAATGTTTATCCGTAGATTGGTGAATGTTACAATTTCACATCATCAGCACATGTTGTTGATCCGTAGATGTTCTACGGAAGAGTACATTGTGGATCCCACTTAATTAATGAGAAATTACTTCTACAGAAGAGTACATTGAGGGTCCCACTTAATAAAACAGAGAAAATTAATGTGTCTGAGGGTATAAATAATGAGGTTTGACTTGTCAAATTCATTATTCGCTTTTTCCGTTCACTTTTTCAGACCTAGAAAATCTCACTCAACAAAACTTTTCCCACTTCCTCAGCATTCAAAATTTATCAAATTAAAACCTTAAGCAAACATATAGTTGTGTTCTTAATCAGCGTTTATTAAGGTAAAACATGTAGTAATCATCAAGAATGAACCATTTGATTCTTGTTTTCTCTCACAACTGTTCGTATTCTCATATCAATAATGTGATTTTAACGAAGTCTTTTCTTATGAACAGATGGATCATCGATTCGCAAAAGAACACAATGTGTGTGCCTTCTTAAACCCTGACGATCCTGTGTCAGAAGGATGTCAAGAAATTATGAGATATCTAAGAAGATCGAGGATATTCTATGCCCTATCAGCAGAGCCGATGATTTATCGAGCTCATATCAGTGATTTCTGGAATTCTGCATACATAGAAGAAGATGGTGAAGGCATTATTGCTGAAGTTAAGAATCGAAGGCTGAGAATTGATGAACAAACAATAAGAAGGGTTCTTGAACTAGGAGATGTTGAAGCCGGACACCCTGATGTATTTGAAAATGAATACATAGAAAAGGTTTTTCTCTCAATGGGGTATGATGGAGTTTTTGAAAAGGGAGAAATTAAGAAGGGAAGACTCTGTAAGCCATACAGATTTTTGTGTCACACTTATCTGAAGTGTATCTCAAACAGAAAATCTGGGCTTGACAGATTTTCAAGACATATATCATCTGGTATCATTGGTATCTTTGAGGGAAGGACATACAATTACTCAAAGTACATCTTCAATTATTTGTGTGATCACATTAGAGTACAGAAGGCTGATAAGATGTACATGTTTCCAAGGTTCATTCAGCACATCATTAATGCAGACCTGCCTGGAACATCTATAGAGGGTGGTGTGTTTATCCAAGCACACCTTGGCAGATCTGTGCTGAACAAAATCTCTGGGAAATATGAAGGAGGTGACATAGACATGTTTGCTCATGTGATTGATGCTAATGCAGACATACCTCAAGAGCTTGTGTGGGAAATTGAACAAGAGAACTCTGCAACCAACTCTGCTCAAGACACTCCCTCATTAGATACATCACCTCAACAACAACAAACACCTCAACCACAATCTCCTCCCAGCCAAAATACAGAACCAATCTCACCAATCCTCCAACTATCACCACAACAACAACAAACACCCCAACCACAATCTCCAGCTAGCCAAAATACAGAACCAATTTCACCTATCCTCCATCAATCGCCAAATCAACAACAAACACCCCAACCACAATCACTTGCCAGCCAAAATACTGAACCAATATGTCCCATTCAACCCCAATCACCAAATCAGCTTCAGATGCAACTTTACCAACAACCTCCAAATCCTACAAATTCAGCTACTGAGAGTATCTACACTGGGGAGACAGAATTAGTCTCAGAAGCAAGTACAGTTAAACTGTCATTATCCAAAACTGAACTCCTGTGCAGTCAAATGAAACTGAACAAGTATCTCCAGTGACTGATCATCAACAACAACAAACTCATCAAAAGCATGTAGATCAAGCCACTGAACCAAAGTCAAGCTCAGCAAGTGTTGAGCAAGAGGAAGTTAAAGATGATGAGATTGAGTCTTAGCATCAGGAAGTAGATGCAGCAGCAGATCATGTTGATGTTATTGCTTATAATGAAGATGATCTAAGTGATAATGACATCCCTGTCAGCAAGAGCTATCTGGTTGCTGAGTACAACAAGCTGGTACTCAAATCAAACAAAAGAAAGGAAAGAATACAAGAACTGAAGGGAATGATCAAAGAAAAGGATGAAGAGTTGATGAGACAACAAGCAAGAATAAAAAGACTGAGAGAAGATGCTCAAAGTGATAAAGAAGTCATTGATGCTTTACTGGAGAAGGAAGCTGAGCTTAAAGAGTCAGCAGAATCTGAGAAGAAAGAAAAGGAAAAGATCATGATGAAGTTTGAACAAGCATCTAGCACTATGACTGCTCAGTCAAATATGATAAAGAGAAAAGAAGAAGAGATTGAACAGCTGAAATTGAAGATCAGTACATTGGAATCTAATGCTAAGGCTTCAACTACACAAACAAAACAATCTCCTGAGGCATCAAAAGAGATGATCCTGTACTCAATAAAAAGAAAGTATCTTGGTACTGCTTAGAAGAAGATAACTATTGATGAAAGTGCCTCCAAGAAACAAAAGCTGACCTCTCCTGAACACACACCTTCAGTAGATTTATCTACTGTGAAGCCTATCTCTCAGCAAGAGGATGAAAGTGATGAAGAGTGGGAAGAACTAATCAAAGAAGACTCTCCACCAGAACAAGAAGTCTCAAAGGCTGATGATCTTCTGACTACAAGAGACATATTAGAAGAGAGGCTTGAATCAACCATGTTCATGACACTTATAAACCATGGTTTCCCTTATGACATGGTTGAGAGACTAAACATGACTGAGATGAAGAATCTGTTAAAAGAATTTGAGCTTGCATGCTTTATGATTCTAAATTGTGATTATGAAGCCTTCAGCACCTTTCAATCCATTCAGAAAACAAAGAAGGAGTTGGGACATTGTGACACAGCCAAGCTGAGCAAATACAACATGACTTGCTGGTTACAAGGCCATAATTACAAATCTCATGAGCTTAAAGGAAGATCAGTAGGGGAACTCAGAAGGATGATGGAGCATGTGATGGAAGTTGAGCTAGATCCTGGAGTAAGATTCAGAACTGAAGCTCCACATGCATCTTATGAGGAACAAAGCAAATTTTCTGCTGAACCTATAACAGTTGAACCTAAAGATCAGCACAAAGGAAAGGAGAAATTGATCAGAGAGCCAAGAGAAGTTATACCTGGCAAAGTATGGCCACTTGGGACTACAGTAAGAGAGATAACCGAGCAGAAGTCCACTCTGATTCAACTGATAGACCACCTCACAACTCCCAGCTCTGTGGAAGAAAACAGGATCATGGCCTGGAAATATGATCCAGACTGGGATTGTGCCATTATTAAAAGAACATCTGGAAGAGTTGAATACTTCCATGATGTACTCTTAGTGGTGAGTCTGCTAGAGAATGACATCAAAGATCTTCAAAGTTTAATCATCAGCAATTATCCAATTCACCCTAGAGGAAGAGATTTCTCAACTCTAGTGGGAAAGTTGAAGACAAAATTTAAAGATATAGAACATCAGAAGAGAATCAAAGGGCTCAAAAGATACAAGTCCAATGCCTCAGAACATGTAGATGATGAATTCTTAAAGAGGGTTGGCTACAACAACAGAAACAAAGCAGCACTCAAATGCATTGAAGGGACTCAATTCACATACCCAATCACTGAATGGGGTTATGTTGAGAAGACAAAGGAGTTAGTCCTACTAAGAAATGCTGAGAACAAGAAAGCTGACAAGATCAGGATCTTTGATCCTGTTGAAATCAAACTACTCCATCCCAGCTACACTTCATATCTAAATGACAAATTTTTTCCTAAGCTGACTGATGAAAAAGCACAAAATGATCTGTTCCTGCATGTCCATGTGATTCAAGTAATTGACAAAATACATGCCAAAGCATACAAAAGAAGAAGATTCAATGCTGGACTGCTGAAGGGAATAACTTTTGATGAAGTAACAGAACTCAGAATCTCAGAACAAGATGAGCTAGAAGTGGTGAATAACAACAAGGTGTTAGACACACTCACTACGGAGGAAGATGTTCTGGGAATCAGTTATGAGACTCTGAAGAAGTTCAGCAAGATGAAGATCAACTACAAGTATGATGATCAGAAGACTGCTGTTTCTTACTTCTACAACAAAATTATTGCCAGAGTCAAGGATCTTTCAGTTTTGAAGAATTGATTGCAAGTATCTAAGCCTAAGGGGGAGTATTGTTAGGTCTAGAATCAGTAGATCTAGTCATTATGTATAGGCTTAGTACTTGAATTAATATCTGTAATGAACTTTTGTATTTCATTATTGTGTATGCATTAAATATATAGGTTAACCCATTTATATATGTGTTGGTTTATGTATGGTTGCAGGAACAAACATTACAATTGGTCAATTTATGAAATTGACCAAGTGTAAGAAACATCTACGGATGAACATTTTGTTCTTCCGTAGATATATTTCTTACAAGTAATTCTACATCCAAAGATCTTCTGCGGATGAACAACAAGTTACCTTCGGAAGAACAATATCTACAGAAGAACAAATTACTACTGAAGACAATATTCCTGCGGAGTCCAAACACTTGTATTATACCAGTGGTACAAGTCAACAAGTCAACAAGTCAACAAGTCAACAAGTCAACAAGGCGGTTATGCGAATCCCGAGAAATCCGATGATTCCTTAACAGAAACAAATCAAATCCCAAGAGATCCGGTGTTTCCTATAACTGAAACACCTCTGTCTATATATATGGATCCTAGGTTTCGATTGAAATACGATTGAGTTAGACGATTGATTGATTGAGAACAGTAATAGCAATACAACAATCACCAAAGTCTTTCAATCAAACCTTAGCAATCATAACATCATAGCATTCTTTGATATCGTACATTCAATATTTTTGTAATCATTAACACATTATAATAAAATACTGATTAATCATTAATTGTGTTTTGTTACGTGTGTTCTTGATCTTTTATTGATATTTAAAGTTGTTTAACACAATTAAACCAAATCAACGTTAATTCCGTAAACGTTGACTTGACATCGATTGACACTGATAATCATTGTTGACGATCCTTGGATTCACAATATGAAAATACTCTTTCTGTGAAATTTCATCTCTTTATACGTGAGCATGCATTAACTATACAACCAGATGATGCTTTTTCTCTTTACTGTATGCCTTGTTTATTCTGTACTCTTTTATCTTTATCTTTCACTGTCTATATGGACCAATGAGCAACACCCTAAACTATATGCGCGGGGAAAACTGGTGCTGGGCCCTCTGGTCCCTCAATGGGCTCTGATTACTGTATACAAGGCCGGCCCAGTCACTTAGGGTACGCTGCAAAGGTCCGCCAATCTAAATTGACTAGCCGCGTGTGCATAATAGGGTAGCTAACCCGCATCACAGTTGAGCTAACGACAACATGGTCGTGCACCTCCTATAAGCTTGCAAGACTTGTTAACATTTTATTTAAGTTCAACATCTCTTCTTCATTACTCTTTCGCTTTATTATTATTAATAATACTTTACATTACGATAATAAACACACCACATAAAGTCATACAATAATAATGATAATAATAATAATAATAATAATAATAATAATAATAATAATAATAATAATAATAATAATAATAATAATAATGATACGAATCAATGATTATAATGTATGGAAGAAGGCATTTAATAAACCCTAGACAAACAACGGTCAAAACCCTAACTGCACAAACTCCCATAAATTCCTGTAGTAAATTCTAAGTGTTAGGCGCACCAACACTATTTGGGCGCATGAGCCCTGTTGGGCGCTTCTCCACTATGTAGGCGCATCAGTCAACACTTAACCGTCTTAACACTTAGGCGCATGAACCATTCAGGCGCATGAACTATTCGGGCGTATGGTCCATTCGGACGCATGGACACTTAGACGCATGGCCATTCGGACGCATGAACACTTAGGCGCATGAACTATTCAGGCACATGAACACTATCAGGGCGCATGGCCCTACACTTAGTCGTCCGATTGCAAATTCTAGGCGCATGAACCACTGTTCAGGCGCATGAGTTACACTTAAACATTTCTTAGGCATTTCGAGGCACATGAGCCTTATTTAGGCGCATGAACCTTCTGCTCAACATGTTTCTAGGATATTTTCGAACCCAAACATCAAGCCTATTTATTCTAAGCTTACCAAGGTCATTCTAGGCATGAACAACATAATAATACCTAAGGAACATCATCAAACATGCATAATACATACGGGTATACATACATAAACATTGCAAAATCGTTTAAATACATTTTCAGCCCCAAAGAGTTTAAAACAAGTAAAACCGGGGTCTAGAAACTCACCTAGTGCAACTTTGGGTGTATCTTCCTTCTAACCCGAATGCAAATGAGTTCAAACACCTAGAAACCCACCAAACACACACACGAACACACACACACACAAACACATAAGCATATAACCGAGACAAAACCCATCATGAACACTTAGAAACTTCGAATTCTTACCATGAATTCAACCTTCTTCTTCTTCCTCTTCAACCCGAAAGTTTTCTGCTCTCACTCTCTCTAGAACCGAATGAAAAAGTGATGTGAAGAGAGGGTGGGCGGCCATGCCCACGTTTACACTAACTTTTTTTACTTTTGACCCTTTTACATTTTTAACCCATCAACTTGGGCTTATTGATGTTTCCTTTTTTTATTTACTTTAATAGAATAACCGGGTGTTACAAGTCCACCCCCCTTATATAGATTTCGTCCCCGAAACCTATTATTCTTCGAACAAACGTGGGTAATGCTGTCTCATCTCTTCCTCAGTCTCCCACGTAGATTCGGATCCCTTTCTGTGCTTCCACTGCACACACACAAGAGGAACCACTTTATTTCTCAACCTCTTCTCTTTTCTATCGATGATTGCCACTGGTTGCCTCACATAATTGAGATGTTCATCTACTTCGATATTCTCTAGTGGAACAATCATGTCTTCATCAGCTAAGCATTTTCTCAGATGAGATACATGGAATGTCGGGTGAATTCCACTTAACTCATCCGGTAACTCCAATCTATAGGCCACACCTCCTACTCAAGCAATGATTCGGAAAGGGCCTATATACCTTGGGCTCAACTTGCCCCGCTTCTTGAATCGGATGATACCTTTCCAAGGTGAGACCTTCAACATAACCCGATCACCCACCTGGAACTCAATCGGTCTGCGTCGTTTATCAGCATACGACTTCTGTCTACCTTTGGCTGCCTTCATGAAGGCTTTAATCTTCTCAAGCTTCTCAGTCGTAGCCTCGATTACCTCGACGCTCCCCAATTCCTTCTGAACAATATCACCCCAACAAACGGGTGTTCTGCATCTCCTACCGTATAGCATCTCATAGGGTGGCATACTAATGCTGACATGATAGCTGCTGTTGTAGGAGAATTTGGCTAACGGTAGGTGGTCATCCCAACTTCCCTCAAAATCAATCACACATGCCCAAAGCATGTCTTCTAATGTCTGAATGGTCCTTTCTAACTGACCATCAGTTTGGGGATGATAAGTCGTGCTAATATGTAACCTCGTCCCCATGGCGTCGTGGAATTTCTTCCAAAATTTAGATGTAAACCGGATGTCACGATCAGACACAATAGACACCGGCACACCATGACGAGGTACAATTTCCCTGATGAATAGGTCAGCCAACCTTTCAGATGAATATGTCTCGCGGATTTGTAGAAAGTGAGCACTCTTCGTCAGACGGTCAACAATCACCCATATGGCATCGTACCCTTTCGGAGTACGCGGCAGCTTCGTAATGAAATCCATGGTGATGTGCTCTCACTTCCATTCCGGTATATCCAAAGGTTGAATCTTCCCATACGGCTTTTGATGCTCGGCCTACACTTGTAAACAAGTAAGGCACTTACTCATATACTCCACCACATCACGCTTCATACCCGGCCACCAATAGTCTTTCTTCATATCTTGATACATTTTCGTGGCACCAGGATGAATGAAGTATCGAGTCTTGTGAGCTTCATCCATAATCTTCATACGTAGATCCCCAAAACGAGGAATCCACACCCGTCCAAATCGGGTTTTAACACCAAGTGTGTTTTCACCCAATTCCCTAACCAAACCTCTCATCCTTTCAGAGTTAAGATGATCTTCTTTCAGTGCCTCATCTTGAAACTCTTTGACTTGCTTCATTACATCAGAGGTCATGATTAGTTGATATGCTTTCACCCGAACCGGCTCGGGCCTCTCTTTTCGGCTAAGGGCATCAGCCACCACATTGGCCTTGCCCGGATGGTAGTGGATCTCGCAATCATAATCTTTTATGAGCTCCAACCACCTTCTGTGCCTCATGTTCAGATCTTTTTGCTCGAAGAAGTACTTCAAGCTCTTGTGGTCAGTGAAAATGGTGCACTTCGTCCCGTGCAGATAGTGCCTCCAAATCTTTTGTGCAAAGACCACGGCTGCTAGCTCCAAGTCATGAGTAGGGTAATTGACCTCATGAACCTTCAACTGTCGGGATGCATAGGCTATAACCTTCCTTCTCTGCATTAACACACACCCTTACCCTGAGTAGGAAGCATCAAAATAAACCACCAGATCTTCGCTTCCATCGGGTAATGACAGAACAGGAGCTTGAGTCAACCTCGCCTTCAATTCATCGAACGCCTTTTCTTGAGCTTGACCCCATATAAAATTTACATCCTTTCAGGTCAACTTGGTTAGTGGAGAAGCGATCTTGGAAAACTCTTGGATGAATCTTCTGTAGTAGCCCGCCAAACCCAAGAAACTACGAATCTCGGATGGCGTCTTTGGAGACTTCCATTGCATCACTGCCTCCACCTTTGTGGGGTCCACCATGATTCCGTCAGGATTCACCACATGACCCAAGAATTGAACTTTGCGCAACCAGAACACGCACTTGGAGAATTTGGCATATAACTTCTCCCTTCTTAATGTCTCCAACACCTCCCGAATGTGACCGGCATGCTCTTCTTCGCTCTTCGAGTAGATCAGGACATCATCAATGAACACAATCACTGATCTATCCAACATCGGCCGGCACACTCGATTCATCAAATCCATAAAGGCAGTTGGCGCGTTAGTTAGACCAAAAGACATAACGAGGAACTCGTAGTGTCCGTAACGCGTACGGAAAGCTGTCTTAGGAATGTCTTGTTCCTTCACCTTCAATTGATGGTATCCAGATCGTAGATCTATCCTCGAGAACCAACTGGCACCTTGGAGCTGGTCGAACAAGTCATCAATCCTTGGTAACGGGTACCGATTCTTCACCGCCAACTTGTTCAGCTCTCGATAGTCAATGCACATTCGCATACTTCCGTCCTTTTTCTTTACAAACAATACCGGAGCACCCCACGGAGAGATACTCGGTCGAATGAATCCCTTATCCATTAACTCCTGCAATTGGCTCATGAGTTCCTTCATCTCAGTGGGAGCTAATCGATATTGTGCTTTGGTAACGGGTTGAGCACCGGGTATTAAATCAATTTGGAACTCAATCTCGCGATCCGGTGGCACGTCGGGTATGTCTTCCAGGAATACGTCCGGAAAGTCGCACACCACTGGTACCTCAGATAATTGCGGTACCGACGCATCCACATCTTTTACGTATGCCAAGTAGGCACTACATCCACGTTTCATGCACTTCCCCGCCACCGCCATCGAAATCACTTTTGGGATCGTAGTAACGCGATCTCCATAAATCGTAACCAAACTCCCATCGAGCGCAACTAATCGAATCATCTTCTTGTGCATACGATGTTTGCTTCATAGGTTGCTAACCAGTCCATCCCTAGTACTACATCAAATCCACCTATGGGCATCACGTGTAACCTAGCAGCAAACCTATGACCTTCTAGTTCTATAGCACAGTCCTCTATCACATTAGTAATTCTAGTGGACTTACCAATAGCGGTTTCTACATCGAATAGTTCACTGACATTTCTACTACTAATAGGCAACTTAGCACAGAAAGTAGGGGAAATAAAACTCCTACTAGCACCGGAATCAAACATTACAGAGGCACAAGTTTGGTTACTAGAAACATACCTGACACGACATCGGGATCAGCTCTAGCCTCCTCCCGGGTCATGGTGTAAGCTCTAGCACTTGCCCTCTGCCCTCCTTCCTCCGGCTTCTTCTTCGCTTCAGAGCTGTCTGCCTTCGGCTTCTTACAGTCTTTGGTCGCGTGGCGCTCCCCGCCACAGTTATAGCACTTCAGCGCCCTACAGTCTCTAGCGATGTGGCCAGGCTTGCCACACTTGAAGCATACATTCATTCCCATCCTACACTCACCGGTATGCTCCCTTCCACATTTGCCACACTTTTTCAGTCGTGATCTTTACGACATACCACGATCGTCCACCTTCATCTTCTTGTTGTTTGGAATGAAACCACCACGTCCAAACCTCTTCCCATTCCAGTTCTTACCATTCCCACTCGTCTTCTTCACCTCCACCACAGTCTCCTCTCACTCATCATACGATTTACCCGCTAAATCCCCAACCGATCGAAAAGTACCTGGCTGAGCAGCAATCAGGTGCCTGCGAATGTCAGCTGGCAGTCCCTGGATGTACCTCTTGATCTTCCTTGACACTGGCGTCACCTGATCCGGCACCAGCCTCGCCATCTCGTTGAATTTAGTGGTGTACTGCTGGTGGGTCATGGTTCCCGCTTCAAGTTGCAAGAACTCCCTCTCGATTTTTATCGAGTTCCCTGTGAGGACAGAATTCCTCGATCACCAACTACTTAAACTCCTTCCATTGCATTTTCCCGATGGCTCTTGCACCCTCAGCCTGGACAATATTGTCCCACCAACACAGCGCTGAATCAACGAAAGAGTGAGTTGCGAACTTCACCTTCTGGTCCTCGCGGCACTCACTGATCTCCAAGACTGCCTCCATCTCCCTCACCCAGCGGTGAGCGGCAGCAGCATTGCCATTGACATCGAAAGTCGGGGGCTTACACCTTTGGAACGCCCCATAACTGCACTCTCCGGTCGCTACCCCCACTACATCATCCTCCTCCTCATCGGACAACACAGTCTCAGGCTCCGGTTGTTCCTCCTCCCCTTTGCTTCCCTTGCCCGTTGATCCCTTTCTAGTCTCCTTATCCTTCCTCTCCTCGCTTCTCACATCCATGATGACTTCAGTCAACACAGACGGTAAGACTGTCTGCATGACCTGGTGTACTTCATCAGCAATCGCCTCCCTAGCTGAGGCATTCAAGCTAGCATTCTCCTTTTCTTCGCTCCGGCCATGAACCTCAGGGTTCTCATGGGTCGTCTTAGGAGCCTTAGCACTACTCCTAGTCACACGTGGACGGCCTCTGCTTCTAAGAGTCTTGGAAGATTTCTGTTCAACCATCCTCTAACACACTATAAGATTCAAACACCAACACGATCATTCAAGGTAATAACTCAGTTTATGTCGAGTATAGTAAGTCCCTAATTATAGTGGCCAGTTGTGATCAGCCACTTACTTTACTCTTCATACCCCAAGCATTCCCTATCATGACTACATCAGTATCTAAATCTACTAAAGGCACATAAATCAAATAGCATGCGCACATAATGCCGATTAACATTAAAGAAAATACCTTATGGCACGTAGCTACTCGGGCTGACATCCCTCCAATTGTCCCATTTTCAGTTTAAGTTTAGGTTTTAAAAAAAATTATTTAACCCAATTCTCTTAAACTTTGGCTCTGATACCAACTTGTAAGGCCCCGTTCCTGGAGACCTCACAGTTGGTTATTTACAGCATTAAATACAGTGGAATTTACAAGCTTAAGCAGTGGAATTATTTTAACAAAAGCCATTCATTTCATTAAAAACATTGTTGTTGAGCAATACACTATTGTTTAACCGAATACAAAAGAATTGGTTAATTGCATTACAAAACAACAGCAATAACAAGTATGAATGGATGTCAGTCTTTCCCTACCGAGTAGCTTCACCCTTGTGCCATCCTCAGCAATATTTACCTGCCAACTGAAAATGTATAAAAGTCAGCGTTGCTGAGTGAGTTCTAGTTTTAAAAGTAATAAAATACTTTCTGTAAGGTATACATATGAAAATACTCTTTCTGTGAAATTTCATCTCTTTATACGTGAGCACGTATTAACTATACAACCAGATGATGCTTTTGCTCTTTACTGTATGCCTTGTTATTCTGTACTCTTTTATCTTTATCTTTCACTGTCTATATGGACCAATGAGCAATACCCTAAACTATATGCGTGGGGGAAACTGGTGCTGGGCCCTTTGGTCCCTCAATGGGCTCTGATTACTGTATACAAGGCCGGCCCAGTCACCTAGGGTACGCTGCAAAGGTCCGCCAATCTCAATTGACTGGCCCCGTGTGCATAATAGGGTAGCTAACCCACATCACAGTTGAGCTAACGACAACATGGTCATGCACCTCCTATAAGCTTGCAAGACTTGTTAACATTTTATTTAAGTTCCACTTCTCTTCTTCATTACTTTTTCGCTTTATTATTATTAATAATACTTTATGTTACGATAATAAACACACCACGTAAAGTCATACAATAATAATGATAATAACAATAATAATAATAATAATAATAATAATAATAATAATAATAATAATAATAATAATAATAATAATAACAATAATGATACGAATTAATCATTTTAATGCATGGAAGAAGGCATTTAATAAACCCTAGACAAACAACGGTTAAAACCCTAACTGCACAAACTCCCATAAATTCCTATAGTAAATTCTAAGTGTTAGGCGCACCAACACTATTTGGGCGCATGAGCCCTGTTGGGCGCTTTTCCACTATGTAAGCGCATCAGTCAACACTTAACCGTCTTAACACTTAGGCGCATGAACCATTCAGGCGCATGAACTATTCGGGCGTATGGTCCATTCGGACGCATGGAAACTTTCACGCATGGCCATTCGGACGCATGAACACTTAGGCGCATGAACTATTCAGGCGCATGAACACTATCGGGGCGCATGGCCCTACACTTAGTCGTCCGATTGCAAATTCTAGGCGCATGAACCACTGTTCAGGCGCATGAGTTACACTTAAACATTTCTAAGGCATTTCTAGGCGCATGAGCCTTATTTAGGCGCATGAACCTTCTGCTCAACATGTTTCTAGGATATTTTCGAACCCAAACATCAAGCCTATTTGTTCTAAGCTTACCAAGGTCATTCTAAGCATGAACAACATAATAATACCTAAGGAACATCATCAAACATGCATAATACATACGGGTATACATACATAAACATTGCAAAATCGTTTAAATACATTTTCAGCCCCAAAGAGTTTAAAACAAGTAAAAGCGGGGTCTAGAAACTCACCTGGTGCAACTTTGGGTGTTTCTTCCTTCTAACCTGAATGCAAATGAGTTCAAACACCTAGAAACCACCAAACACACACATGAACGCACACACACAAACACATAAGCATATAACCGAGACAAAACCCATCATGAACATTTAGAAACTTCGAATTCTTACCTTAAATTCAACCTTCTTCTTCTTCCTCTTCAACTCGAAAGTTTTCTGCTCTCACTCTCTCTAGAACCGAATGAAAAGGTGATGTGAAGAGAGGGTGGGCGGCCATGCCCACCTTTAACCTAAGTTTTTGTACTTTTGTCCCCTTTTACATTTTTAACCCCTCAACTTGGGCTTATTGATGTTTCCTTCTTTTATTTACTTTAATAGAATAACCGGGTGTTACAGGAATGCCCTAAGCTTGATTTGGTCTTCAATAACGTTGTGTGGCTTCATTTCGGAGCACACAACATGAAATTCCTTGAGAAACTTACGAGGGTCTTCATTCTCAAGACCTTAGAAGAGTGGTAGCAAGTGGATGAGACCGGATTTCAACTCAAAGTTCACCATAGCGGGGTAGTTTATGTAGAGGGGTTGTTGGATAACATCGTGAGTTGCCCACTGTCTAAGGTTTTGTTCAGCTGGAGCTGCCATGGTTGGTTTGGGTAAGGGTGGTTCTTGATGGATAGGTGATTGTGGTAGAGTGGTGGTTGTTTGTGAGGGTTGTGGTGATTCAGTGTCGGATTCGGATTCACTTGACAATGGTATATCTTGCCAAATGTTGGTGGCCGGAGGTGAAGTAATTGGTGTTGAGGAACTTGCTCACTTCTTTCGGAGCTTCGCTTGTTTCCTTAACCTCTTTGCGGTCTTCTCAATCTCCGAGTCAATCTCAAGTGGTGTACCTGTACGAAAAGATCTTGGCATAAAATGATTAGAATCGCCATATCCCTGGCAACGGCGCCAATTTGTTGGATGTCGAATCCAGCAAATAAATTATGAAAATGTGAACCTACCGTCACACACAGTAATAATAGTATGAGCGGAAGTAGGGTTCGTGTCCTCAGGGATACGTGTCAGTTATTTTATAACAAAAACGTTTTAGCAAAGTTACTTTTGATTGATTATGGACTAGGAAGGTGGGAGGTTTAACTAAAAACTAAAACTTAAAGTAATTTGCAAAAAGTAGAAAAATTCCAGTGACCCAACACGGCCGTGTCAAAACTGTAAAGAAAATTCCACGCGGCCGTGTTAAGGTTCTGCCAGAAAAATGAAAATTGACATTTTTTTGTATTTTTTTATTATGAAAAAGAGATTATTGAGAACGTTAATTAAATTATGAAATAAATTCAAATATGAAGACAAATTCCAACACTAAGGTAATTTCTTGATTTGATTTGGCTTACGATCATTAACGATTACGGTGCAATGAAAATTTTCAATTTATGGTTTGTATCGATACTAGACATCACGCCGTTTGGATATCCCCTCTATCTAATGTCCAATCAATCGCAGTTCGTTGATTGGAGCCAACCCGCTACTCTAAGCTCACGCCGTTCGGATCTTGGTGTGCGGGTTGCAAGGATAGAAGTATCGATTATAATTAAACACACACGTCGTTCGGTATGTGTAACTAGATTATGTGATTCTATAATGAGAATGAATTCATAGACAAACTCAAACCGTTAATTGTTCTTTATATCAAAAAGCAAAACTTGATTAGGGTTTTAAATTTTGAAGAACTTTATTAAAAAAATTAATAAGTTGATCAGGTTTATTAACAATCTAATATATACCGGATTACATCCGGGTTTAAGATCAAGAATCAAACAAACAAACCACTAAAATAAAAACATCTCATAAACGCTTCCATAAGTTCAAACCAAAATCATAGAAATTGAACCTTAATGTTGAAATCAAAGAGTGCCCTAGCCAGACATGGTGGCTAGGTTAATGAAAACAAAAAGGAAAACTTACGAAACCGAAATATAACCAAAGCCAATAACAGAAGTGCCTTTTTTTCAATTTCCAATACACATTAATTCCTTCTTGATGCTTCCAATATGCCTTTTTTCTTTTGTTGATTATTCCTGCAGCCTTCAAGATTCCTCCTTTTGCCTCCTTGGTCAATGCCTCCTTTGCTGCAGCCTCCCCCCTTTTATCTTTTGAGTTTTCCTTTTCTTTCAACCAACTCTCCTCTTTTTTGGTTTTAAAGTTTAAATCTTTATCCTCTTTAAAGTTTGAATCTTTATCACCCCTTTTTCCAACCATTTAATTATCCTACAAAAACCAAAAATATACAAGAGTAGATTCCATCCTACCAAAAACTACTATTTTATAACCAAAATAAAAGATGCATGCAATTAATGCAAAATATATGCGTAAATGCAACCTAAAATTACTATAATTTATGACTAAAAATATAACTAACAGTATCAATCCGTGGACACACCGAGCCTACTCAACAATGCTAATGATTGACTACCATATTAGATTTTTGATTGAGAAAAAGATAAGTTGCATTGATGTAATTAAGATTTTTAGGGTTTAAACACAATAATTAAAATAATGTAAAATAAGATTGAAACTTTTGGATTTAAAACCAGAGAATAAAAGTTATCATCCTAATTAGATTACACTTATGTAACTATGACGAATTGGTGGTGTGATTAAAAATATTGCTTAAAGTAATTATGTTAATGTTTATAAATATGAATTGGCATGATTTCTCATATATCCGCTCCGTAGTGACTAGGACCAGGTAAGGATGAGTTTTACTGCATAGGCCAAAGCCACTAGTAATGTAGGTAAATCTCTTATGACATTTTGACATACGATTTCTGAAAACATAACTTAATGTTAAAAAGAGAGTTGATCAGGTTACTTTGTAACATATCATTGATTTTAGAAAACTATAACAATTATTGTAGATTTCTCAGACTAAGAAAAGGGAACCCGCAAATGATTAGAAAGTTAAGGTGATATGATTTTTAATAACCATTTCTAGTTCATTAGCCATAGATTTATTATGAAGACTGGTTTCGCGAATAAAAGTTAGTCATATGTTTTTCAACCTTGTATGACATTCACAATTACAAATCATAAAGTTATAACTTCCAGTTTAAATATAGATGCTACCTATAAAAAAATTTCCCACCACCATACCATTAACATAATATAAATCACACCATTAGTTCATCACAAATTACATAAGTTTCATCCAATTTGGATGATAATGAGAGTTTAGCTCATAATGAGCTTGAACATAACAAAAAGTAAACTAGAATATAGATATGAAAGCATCGGTGAAATGGAACAATCAAACTGGTGATCCATAATGGAGATGTTTAGACAATCCCGAGCTTCTTCCAAGTGTTGTATGCACCTTCCGAGCCTTCAAATTATCTTTAAGTCTTGATTACCAAGAGAATTCAGAAGAGTAACTCTTCCACCAAAAGCTTGCCAAAATGGTGAACTTAGGCCTCTATTTATAGGCTTTTTAGAGTGCTTAAGCACGACCCCATGCTAGTACAATGCTTACGAAAGTTGGTCGGTTCGTACGTGGAGAAGGTGTCGAGAATGGACTCATGTTAAATGGGGCACGTCCCCGTGTCTGAGGTGAGGCACGGCCCCATGCCTCTTGGGGCAAACTCCTGTGCTTCCTTTTGGGGGACGATACTTTTTGTCCTGTCAGATGTCCAAACACGGTGGTGTGCTAATTTAAGCACAGGGTGTGTTTCAGGCAAGACATGGGGGCGTGCTTAATGAGGCACGACCCTATGCTTGGACTCCAAAGCATGGATTTCTTCAATTTTTTGTCAAATATGCTTCTTTTATCCATCTTTCCCTTTATAACACCTGAAAACATAATTTAACAATTTTAAGAACATAATCATCACTCTAAGGGATATATTAAGGAATAATTGATGCGCTTTTGATAGGATTTTTGTGTATAGTGTAGAACACATCATGCTGATTTTAATCTACTCAAAAGATCTTCAATTTGGGTCTTCAAGTTAGTTTGTTCATGTCTTAGTTGTGAAATAACATTTTCTAGCTCTATTACCTTTTCTTTTTGAGCTTGATTATTTTTTTTAAAATTAATTTATGCATGTTAACTAATTTCGCATCTTTCATGAGATCCAGATTGTAATTTCTATACAAGTTTACCTTAGCAATGCACTTACGTGCACAACAAGGTTCAGAAGTTACCTGAGGTAAGGTGGTTGATGCTATCGGGTATGCTTATTGTGATTAGCCACAAAGCCTTTGAATCCACATCCATCTTCTTCATATCTTCATCTAAGTATTTTGTGGGATTTTTAGGAATCACGACTCCAACTTCACTGGTACCTTGAACCATAGGGACATATGGTCCATTCAAAATAGATAGCCAAAGTCTCAGCTCTTGATTCCTTAGAAATTCTTCCATTCGGATTTTTCAAGTATCATAGTTGTGGTGTGAACATGGGGGGGTTTGGTCTGAGTTCCATTCTACAACTCATGCTTACTTGAGATGGCTACTATAGTCATTTTGAAAGGATAGAGGGGTATGAAGAAATATGGTGTTTGATTGTGTGATGAAAAGAAAACACATATTTTGTTGAAAGGTGATTTCAAGCAAATCAAGATCCTTGACTCAGGTTCCACTTGTTGGATTGTGTTAAGGATTAATAAGACTTTTCTATTGATTAGTAGTTACCCAATACGAAATCTAAGTTAACTACTTTACTAATAAACACAAATACTTTGAGTAAAGATAAGTGCACAAGATATTTAAAGTATTCATTTGATTAATCAATACTGAATACAAAAAGTTACAATCAGCAGATAAAACAAGTGGCTTGATAAGCTTGCCTCTCAAGTATACAAGTATGAGGTTTTATACTATGAAATTTAAAAAATTAGAATAAACTATTATATATTTAAATGGTACAAAAAGACAGACAATCAACACACCAGAGTTAGGCAGTTTCAGTATTATTTTGTCTCCAAAAGGTTAAACACAGTAGCCGCCGGTACAGACGGTCTTGCCCAATTGTTGTGATAGATCAACAGAGCATCCATTTGAGTGCTGACATGTACTTAATCAACACTCCATCACTTTCAGTGCTAATCAACAGTGGCTCAGCACTTGACATGTGTTGATCGGTAGTGGATCATCACTTGGCATCATTTGATAGTTGAGAGCAATGTGCTGAATCCTTCAGTTTTCAATAGTTTCATCCTCTTCATAGATCAAAAATCATCCATCAAAGATGAAAGAAGCTACATTAAGATATACCTAGAAGACAGTTCATGGGAAGAACGGATGTGCAGTCATTCTTTGCGTGAAGAAGTTTTAAACATGTGGGATCATCTTTGTCACCTATGTGGCCCAGAAAAAGAAGTCAATTGTAATAACTTTATGTTTGTTTGATTTGTAGGTGTAATAGAGACATAAATTCAATGGTAGTAGCGTTAAACACAATCAATATATGTTATGCGAAGGTATGAATGTATGACAAGAAAGGCGATAAGGTGATAATCGAGAAATTTTTGATTAGTTGGTGTTGTTTATTGGTTGATTGTGGTTTTCAGTGTTCAAACTAAAATATAATCGTTCACATGGTAAGTTGACTCAAGGATCCGCTCACATGGCAAGCTGTTTAAGTGGTGAGTGGATTAATATGTTACAAGGCATGAGAGTTATGGTGTGAAATGGTGGGCACTACAAGTGAGTGTGCATAAAAGAACCTCTAGTTAAATAGCTGATTATGTAGGGCTGGAGGATAAAAAGTTACATAGAGTTCATTAACAAAAGCCAAGTGCCATCACCATCTAAACTCGTGACACTAACACCATCGATCCTTCATATTTAAATTTTCTATCATGGATCCTTTGTATTTAAATTTATATCATAGATCCTTCCTATTCAAATCTCTATCTATATCTTAGAGATGTACTATCAAAACTCTCTCTTTTATTCCAAATTCGAGTTGACTTCTTGTCACCCAAAAACCTCACAAAATTCTGAAAGTCAATCATAAGGATGAAATAATGGAATGTTGCTGAAGATGTCATTTTAATGTCATTATGGTGTTCGGCTAGTGAAAATATTTTTAATGGTAAAAACCAAAGAAATCAAATTTGTGGGCAAAAGTGAAGATATTGTATGATACAGCTCAATTCATCAAGTTTAAATACATTTGATAAATTAAAAACTAGGGTTGCTGAGTAAAATCAATAACTTGATCACCTCGTTTATGAAACATTTGTAAGCATGTCAAATATGATCGTAGGTCCTAAGGAAAGAAGAAGGTATGGTGATCATGAACACGACCTAGGTGAGGCATGTTTGATGTAAGACTACTTTGTTGACAACCTAACATCTGATTAAAAAATATATTTTGAAGTAGATTTCAAATTCAAAAGAAATTATTCCTCTATATATAGGATGATGTTGCAGCAAGTGATAACTATTTTCAACAAATACATGATGCCATAAGAATAAAAAGGCCTTTCAACATTTTAGAAATGTACCAAAGCCACACAGGTGTTGGCATATAGGACATTAATATATGCATAAGATGAATATTTGAAAATGATTGATACTACAACAATGGATGCTTTTATAAAGATCGTAGAATGTTTCATTTCATGTTTTAGTCAAGAGTAGTTAAGAAGGCCTGATGAAGATTATTTAAGAAGACTACTCTAAGTATGATAGGTAGCATTGATTGCATGTACTAGGAATGGAAAATTGCCCCACCACTTAGGTTGGGTAATGTGTAAGTACAAGCGGTAAACCAACAATCATTTTGGAAGTTGTTGCATCATATGAATTATGGGTATGACACACATTCTTCGAAACACCAAGTATGTGCAACAACAATAACGTCCTCCACCTATCTCCTTTTTGTGATGACATGTTGTCAAGTTAAGCACCAAATGTTAGCTACGTCTTGAATGGTCAAGAATATAATATGGCATATTATCTATTGATGACATATATTTTTCATGGGCTGCCTTTGTCAAGTCAATAACTTCTCCACAATTATGAAAACACAATGAAACACCTAGCGCCTCATACCCTCAATATTGTCCGCTTTACTCACAAGGAGCTCATAGATTTGCTTTTGGTTGCCCGGGTGAAAACTTCCCAAGGAGGCCACCCATCCCTGGATTGATGCCTTAACTGTGGAGTTCTCCTCTCATCCATAGCCAATACGCCCAAAACGCGTTGATGATATTAGAGACCAGATATTCCTTATGAAACATGAATCTCTCTTGTCCACGGTCGATGTAGGATTTAGTAGGGTGTCACAATCACCCCCCTTTTGAGTTCATCATCCTTGATGAGGTTTGCCCCACCATCCTATATATAAATGTGGGATTTGCTTAAGGTATCCATCTGAACACCCTCGAGGACTCACCATTCTTGATGAGGTTTGCCCCACCATCGCGAACGGCACAGGAGTGGCTCTGATACCATTCTGTAACAACCTGGCCCCTCATACCACCAATATTGTCCGCTTTGCCAACGAGGAGCTCATGGATTTGCTTTTGGTTGCTTGGGTGAAAACTTCACAGGGAGGTCACCCATCCCTAGATTGCTGCCACCTGAGCACGCTTAACTGTGGAGTTCTCCTCTCATTTACAGTCAATACGCCCAAAACACGTCGGTGTTATTAGAGACCAAATATTCACTATGAACCAGGAATCTCTCCTATCAATGGTCGATGTTGGATTAATGTAGGGTGTCACAATCACCCCCCTTTGGACTCAATGTCCTCGATGAGCCCGAGAACTCACCATACCCGGTGAGGTTTGTCCCAAAACCCGAACAACACATGTTGGGCTCTGATACCATTCTGTAACACCCGGCCCCTTGTACCACCAATATTGTCCGCTTTGCCCATGAGGAGCTCACGTATTTGCTTTTGGTTGCTCGGGTGAAAACTTCCCAGGGAGGTCACCCATCCATGGATTGTTGCCCCCTGAGCACGCTTAACTGTGGATTTCTCCTCTCATCCACAGCCAATACACCCAAAACGCATTGGTGATTAGAGACCAGATATTCCTTATGAACTAGAAATCTCTCCTGTCTATGGTTGATGTGGGATTTATGTACGGTGTCACACACAAGTTTTTCATTCAACATCAAGAAGCCACTAGAGAAAATGTTGAATGAGCATTTGGCGTTCTACAAGCTTGTTTTACATTTCTAAAACACCCATGTCATGTGTGGGACAAAGATATGATGGGGAAATCATGCTTTCACATATTATCATGCATAATATGATCGTTGAGGATGAGTGAGACACATACCTTAACTTTTATGATCCATCTGGATATCGAAATGTCAAACTTAGAAACTAGCTATGAAGAAGCTCGAGTGAAGATGATGAACAAAATTTAATACTTTACTCAAGCAATTAGAAGCTTATCTGGTTATATGACCAATAGGAAACATCTCTGCAACTAAGGAGCTCATATCGCTTCAATTAAATATATGACTGTGCATATATGGCAAAACAATTGGCGTTGATGAATAATAATATAGTTCGTTCATTTGTAAGTGTAATTTCATATTTCCTACTTTGATTATAATTTGGTTATTCTATTTTATTAAGTACATTTAATGAATATAAATATATTTTCTTTATGTTTTTAAATATTATTTTTAATTAATTAAAATGTTTAAACTAAAATAATTATTTTTTTATTTATATAGACTTTTAATAGAAAATAGAAATAAACAATATATATATTTATAAAAAAAGTAATGAAGGTTGGCTTGTTAATGAGAGTGAAAGTTAGGTTTAGTTGGATTGTGTAGGTTGAAGAAAGAGAAACTAGTTTTTTTCAATGGCTGCGTTGGTTAGGTTATAAATGTAAATAGTCTAAATGAAAATAAGATGATTTTAGAGTGATTTTAGGAAAAAGAAAGTTGGGTTTTGGAGGTTCCGTAAACTACAACAGCCTAATAAACCAATGTAATTGAACACCTACCAAACATATGTAGAACTTGCATTTATAGTTGGAGGAGTGAATAATTTTTGATATTTTAGGAAGTGGTAGAATATCATGCTATTGAAAGGATTTGGAGACAGTTTCAATGCATTCAAAACATCCCCAACCCAATCACTTGAGCAAGTGTCAGCGATCGCTCTCTTCACAGTCTCACCCGTTACAGGAGGCATAATGCAAAGTGGATATATTTTTGTCATTAGTGCATCGCCTCTTGGAACAACTGATAAGAAAACGTTGTCAATATGGTAACCAAAAAGGCTTACGATAACTGTGTATTAGATGGACCAATTTACAAGACATGCTATTAAATACATAATAGAACAGAGGTACGTTAAGGGTGCATGCTCACTACATTTCAAGATTATAGTAGGAGATCAAAAGTCTTTGTTTATACATTACTCTATAAATAGGTAAACTATATTATATAATTTAAGTATTATT
Source organism: Flaveria ramosissima (assembly GCA_025215565.1). Taxonomy (NCBI): domain Eukaryota; kingdom Viridiplantae; phylum Streptophyta; class Magnoliopsida; order Asterales; family Asteraceae; genus Flaveria; species Flaveria ramosissima. The sequence goes on from CM046039.1 coordinate 67,514,152, forward strand.
ATTTGTGACAACTCAAGATTTCTTTGTGCCAATGTAGTTGACGAGTGATATAACACAATCATGTAACATAATTTTCAAGATAAAAACTCTTTTAACACGGGGATAATGTGACATCCGATAATTTTCCGTTACCAAAACTTCGTTATTCCGCTATGTATTACATCGTGAGCGCACACTAGTTGTCATTAAACGTTGGTGACTTAACAATAAGTAATATTGGTTAATAAATAGTAACTTAATTACTAATTTTGATTATTAATATGTGGTTATATGAATCATGAATGTTAAGTATTATTTTTGGGATTCGCTTTATAATTGACTATTTGTGATACATGATTTATGTGTGGTGTTTACTAACTGGATTTCATATTTTTGGTTGATTAGTAATGTTCATGTATTATGTGATAAAATTATTTAAAAGTATAAAAATATTAGAATTACAATTTATAAAACTTAAAAGGGTTAAATGGGAAAATTCTTACCATATATAAGTTAAAAAAACTATCCCTATTTCCCACCCTCTTGGTCGTAAACCCCCACCCCCACACCTCCTTTTGCGATTTTGATCAAAAAACATCTCCTATTCAATTCTGCATCAACCGATCATTACATCGTTGTAGCAAGCTTAATTCTTAATCTATTACACGTTAAAGGTGAGTTTTTAACAAGTTCTTCATGATATTTGATTTTATGGATTGTATTTATGTTAGTTTTCATGGGTTACGCACGAATTTCATAGAATTAACGTCTCGTTCATACGTTATTATAAGAGGAAAGTTTAATTCTTGAGATTTTGGAGTTTGATGATTATTGATGTTCTTATGCTTTGATAAATTCTATGAATTAAATTAGGCATAAAATTGATGAGTCAATGGTTGAAATTGATAAAAGATTGGTATGCTACTTTCCCGAAAGGGAATTTTTTTTGATATGTTTGATTTGATCTTGTGAATTAGGCATGCACATTGTGTTAGGATCATGCTAGGTGTCACACCCCAACCTTGACGGCGAAAACATCGAGATGTGAGGGTTAAGATCGTTCACAGCCACATAACGCTATTAATAATACCAAATATATTATTCATAAGTTCCAAATGTATTATTACAATTAAAAGTCTCAAACAAGGAAAACATCATGCATAAAAGTTAAATGTAACAAGCCCATTCATTTTATTTTTATCTAGGTCCAATCCTAGATGTGATAAGCTTCAAAGAGTAGTAATCAAGCTTGAGTATTTCCTGAAACATGTTAAAAATAAAAATGTAAACAATAATGTTGGTGAGATTTCCATAGTTTGCAATACATAAATATATAAAAGATGGCAATTCATGTTGTAAGTTAGAGAACAAAGTCAACTAGGGATGTAAGATAGAATGCACAATCAAACCTTGACAAAGTTTTACAAGTCTCAAACGTTTACAAGTATATACGATTAGTTAAGTGTACTTGGATTAACCAAGCAGGCTTGTCAGGCCCATAGATCTATGACGTCGCCAGGCTAGCAATAGTTAATGATTGTACATATAATTGACATTACATGGTAGCTACAAAGTTCAACTAACCACAACATACAGGTGAAATGCCATGAGTTTACAAGAATCAAACGTGTTTACAAGTGCAAAGTTTATAATGTAACATGTTTCACCCTAAAGTGTAAAAATATAAAAAGGGGTATAGAAATACTCACTTGATAAATAAGTATATAATTGATGAATAATAACAAAAGATAATAGTTATCGATCCAACGTAAACCTTCACGAGGTACCTAAATATATATATTTACAAGATTTTAAGTTTAATAATATTTTAATGAACTAACGAGGATTAGTCCAAGAAAAATATCATTTATGCAATTTTAAAGGAATTAAATCCTTTATAACAATTTGTGAAATTTAATTATAAAATATATATAAATTCTATAATTATCATGATTAATCCATAATTATAAAATGTACAGTGACCAAAAAAATAATTAAAGGATTTAAACTATTATTTAAAGTCTATTTTTTATAAAAATAAACTAAACATAATATTTGTTAATATTGTTTTATAAGAAAATTGTTAAAGGTATTTAAAGTGATAAATTTGTAGAAAACAATGAAATAACTTTAAAAATAAACAAAGTTTACAACACTACTTTTTTTAATTTTTAGAAAATTTTCTATATTTTCTTAAAGGCTGAAAAAGCCTAAAAAATTATGTGAGGGTGCCCGGGTTCGAACCCGGGACCTCAAGGATAACTTGTGAGTGTTTTACCATTAGGCAGCGTAGCCTATGCCTGACAGAACCCGTTTCCCATATATTATAAAACAAACCAAATGGAAACCCCAAAACCTAAGAACCCTAGATTCGTTTGAATCCAAATTGAAGTTTAATTCGGTTCGGTTAACATCAATAATCATGGGGCTTTTGTTCCTCATGTTAAAACGAATGTGTAGGTGTATTGATCTTACCCGATTTGTATTGAAATAAGGTTAAGAACAGTGAGAACAAGCCGCGACAGAGTTCGAACGAAGTTCGTGTGCAAACATTTATGAATCTCAAATTAACTTCGTGGATAGCTTCAAACAATGATCTTGATGCAAAGCCCTCTCTTAATTTCAGTTTAATTTGCTCGAAAGGTTGATTTCGATGGAAGTGCAGGTCGCGTTCTGGGGTGAATCGAATATGAAGATTGTGTGATTTTCAGGTGAAATTTGGAGTTGCAAACGATTAAGATTAGTTAGATGGTTGTTTAGGCTCGATTAATTAGATTATATTACGTTTAAATGCCCGAACGGCTATAAGATTAATGGGTTTCGGTTATTCGATCGATTTGACTTTGTAACCGGCGTTTAAACGCGTTTAAGGTGCGCATTCAAGTTCGAATCATGTAATCGAAACGATTTGGGTCGGTTAGGGTGTTAAAACCGAGTGTTTTGTGGGTTTATGGGGCTCACCGGAGCCGCAACTGGCGGTGGCCGGAGGCCGGCCGGAGAATCGGGTTTATAGGGGGGGAAATGGTTTGGGTTTTATAAATTTACATAAATAGTCCCTGCGGTTTCATATTCATTATTTTATGCCCAAAACTCCTATATTAAGTTTCTAAAATGTCAAAACACCCCCCAACCTAATTACTTTAAGTTTTAACATTTTTAAGTTTAATAATTTTTATAAATTATTATTATTATTATTACAATTACTATTATTATTATTATTATTATTATTATTATTATTATTATTATTATTATTATTATTATTATTATTATATGATTATTATTATTATTATTATTGTTATTGTTATAACTTGCTATCATTATTAGTATTATTAATAACATAATTATTATTACTCTTATAATTAGTTATTATTGTTATTATTATTATTATGATTATTATTTATTTATTAATTAATAATTAACATAATTAACTTTCAAACCAAAGGATTTAAAAACAATAAGAAAATAAGCACAAATGGCGCAAAAGTTTCACATAAGGCAACAATTGCCCTTATAAGAATAAACGCAGTTAACTTTAAATTAACCAAAAAATACAAGATGTTACAGTCTCCCCAATTTAAAAGAATTTCGTTTCGAAATTAAGAATAAACTAAGCGAACAAATGCGGGTATTTTGCCTTAATATGGTCCTCACGCTCCCAAGTGAACTTAGCTCCACACTTATTCTCCCAACTAACCTTGACGATTGGAGTAGTTGTGGTTCTCGTCTTCTTCATAATGCGATCCATAATTTCAACAGGTTTCTCAACAAAGTGCAATGACTCGTCGATCTGGATGTCTTCCAATGGAACATGCAGACTCTCGTCGGCCAAACACTTTCTCAAATTTGAGACATGGAACACAGGATGAACTCCACTAAGGTTGGAAGGTAGTTCCCGTTTATAAGCCACTTTCCCAACCCTTTTCAGGATTTTAAAAGGTCCTACAAATCTTGGAGCTAGTTTACCCTTCTTTCCAAATCGAACAACACCTTTCCACGGTGAAACCTTAAGAAGAACCATGTCACCAACTTGGAACTCCAACGGCTTACGACCTTATCGGCATAACTCTTTTGTCGACTTCTTGCCACTTCAAGGTTCTTGTGGATTGTGGATACTTTATCGGTCGTTTCTTGTTTGAGTTCAGGACCAGTGATGAAGTTTTCACCAATGCCGGTCCAGCAGATCGGTGACCGGCATTTACGACCATAGAGTGCTTCAAATGGTGCCATCTTGATACTCGAGTGATAACTATTGTTATACGAAAATTCCGCGAGCGGTAAATGCGTATCCCAATCACCACCAAAGTCAAGGACACATAGTCGTAGCAAATCCTCGAGGGTTTGAATTGTTCGTTCGGTTTGACCATCGGTTTGAGGATGATAAGCCGTACTTAAATCCAATTGAGTACCCCAAGAGTTCTTGCATCGAAGACCAAAAGTGTAAAGTGAAACGAGCATCTCGATCGGAAATAATGTGCAACGGCACGCCATGACGACTCACAATTTCGTCAATGTAGATGCGAGCTAGTCTTGAAACTTTGTATGTATCTCGTATAGGTATGAAATGTGCACCCTTGGTCAAACGGTCAACAATCACCCATATACTATCATGACCACGAGGAGTACGAGGTAACTTGGTTATAAAATCCATGGATATATGTTCCCATTTCCACATAGGGATTTCAGGTTGCTCAAGTAAACCACTTGGTCGTTGATGCTCGGCTTTGACTCTTGCACACGTGAGACACTTGGAAACATAAGACGCGATATCTTTCTTCATTCTAGGCCACCAATATTGACCACGCAGGTCCATGTACATCTTATCGGAGCCATGATGAATGGAATATCGGGTTTGATGAGCTTCGTTCATAATGAAGTGCCGAAGGTTATCACGATTCGGAATCCAAAGTCGATTCAAGAAGTACCACATGCCGTTCGGTTTTCTCTCTAGTTGTGACCGAACGTTAGACATCAAATCTTCATCTTTCCCTTCGTCGGTTAGTGCCACTTGTTGAGCCTCGCGAATGCATAACTCAAGATCACTATCAATCCTTATCTTTTGAAGCATGATAGTAGCCTTGTTAACATCCACATGGATCTCGGTATCAAATTCCCCTAACGTATCAAACCATTGCCTTCGATCTCGGATTTCTTGAAGTGAGACAGTCTTGTTGTGGACCTTGCGACTTAGCGCGTCGGCTACAACATTCGCCTTTCCAGGATGGTAGCGAATGTCGCAATCGTAGTCGCTAATCAACTCGATCCAACGTCTTTGTCTCATGTTGAGATCTTTTTGGTTGAACACGTGTTGGAGACACTTATGATTGGTGTAGACTATGCATTGCGTCCCATAAATATAGTGTCGCCAAATCTTCAAAGCGAATACCACAACACCAAGTTCAAGATCGTGAGTTGTGTAGTTCACTTCATGAACCTTCAATTGCCTCGACGAGTATGCTATGACTTTGCCTCGTTGCATGAGAACACAACCAAGACCTTGATTAGAAGCATTTCAATAAACGGTATAGTCATCGTTTCCATCGGGAAGTGTGAGAATAGGAGCGTTACACAACTTTCATTTTAATGTCTCGAAAGCCTCTTCTTGCTCGGGTCCCCATTCGAAGAGTCGATTCTTTTTTGTTAGCGCCGTTAATGGTTTAGCAATCTTCGAAAAATTTGCTATGAACCTACGGTAATATCCCGCTAAGCCTAGAAAAGAACGAACCTCGGTTGGGGTTGTGGGAACACACCAATTCTTCACGGCTTCAATTTTAGCAGGATCGACATGAATTCCTTGGTTATTCACCACATGCCCTAAGAATTGAACCTCTTCTAACCAGAATTCATTCTTGGAAAACTTGGCGTATAATTGCTCCTTCTTCAAAAGTCCAAGAACTTGTCGCATGTGCGTCTCGTGATCGATTTTCATCTTGGAATAAATAAGAATGTCATCAATGAACACGATCACGAACTTATCCAAATACGGTTTACATACTCGATTCATGAGATCCATGAACACGGCAGGTGCATTGGTCAAGCCAAAAGGCATGACCATATCGAGTACGAAAAGCGGTCATTGGAATGTCATCATCGTGAACACGTAGTTGATGATACCCAGAGCATAGATCGATCTTTGAGAATTGAGTTGCTCCTTGAAGTTGATCGAAGAGATCATCGATTCGAGAGAGAGGGTATCAGTTTTTGATAGTAAGCTTGTTGAGTTCTCGGTAATCGATGCACATACGAAATGACCCATCCTTCTTCTTCACAAACAGTACAGGTGCACCCCACGGTGATGAACTAGGGCGAATGAAACCCTTATCGGTCAACTCTTGCAGTTGACTAGCTAGTTCTTGCATTTTAGACGGTGCAAGATGATAAGGTGATTTAGCCACAGGGTTCGCACCAGGGATTAGGTCAATCTTGAACTCAACTTCTCGCACGGGAGGTAGTCCCTTAAGATCCTCGGGAAAAACCTCGGGAAAGTCCCTCACGACAGGAATGTCTTTCAATTCCTTACCCTTGGCTTTTGTATTAACTACATATGCCATGAAAGCCATGTAGTTTTTACTTAAGCACTTGCGGGCCTTGATGCAAGACATAAGTTTGAGTCCTTGGAATGATTTCTCCCCAAAGACCTTCAAAGTATCACCCATCGGTAAAATAATTCGAATGCATTTCTCGAAGCATAGAATTTTCGCACGATGTTTGGCTAACCAATCCATGCCAATGATAACATCAAAGCTTCCCAATTGCATAGGAATAAGGTCGATGAAGAACTCGTGTTCGTTAAGGCTTAAGGTGCAATCACGTATTACGACGTCAACGACGATAGATTTTCCATCCGCGACTTCGATCGTGAAGGATCTTTCTAGATTAGCACGCAGTTGAGAAAGTATAGACTCGAATTCCAAGGACACAAAACTCCTATCCGCACCCGAATCAAACAATACAAATGCATAATGACTATTTACAAGATACATACCTGTTAGGTAATAACTCATTATTGGTATGATGTACACAGATAGGAATTTTTATAAGACAAGAAACGATTTAAAAGGAGTTCAACGACGTACCATTCACCACGTCGTTGTTGGCTTGTGCTTGGTTGGCATTGATGTTGAAAGCCCTTCCACGAGCCGGTGGCACAGTTCCCGCATTGCGAGGACTTTGAGGACGAATATGACCAGGCTTGCCACAGTTATAGCAGGTTCGGTTGGTAAGCATTGCAGTGTTGTTTGGCGCACGAAGACAAGTAGCCACCAAATGACCATACTTCCCACACAACGAGCAGACTCGGCATGGAATGTTGCTCGCATGGTGATACTTGAACGTGTTACACATAGGATATGGACCAGCATAAGCTCTAGCCACGGGGGCTTGATTTGGAACCACCATGTGTTTTTGAGGATCATTGGGTGCGGTCAGAGCGTAGTTGCGCGTCGGGGTAAACTTACACTTCTTGTTTTGGGTAGATGACTCGGCTTTTACCTCCTTTGTTGCCTCGGGTGTCACCTTTGCAGTAGACTTGGAACCCTTTGCCGACATAATGCCAGCTCTAATGTGATTCTCGGTGAGTTGCGCTGTGATAGTAATTGCCTCCTCCAAAGTTGTGGGCCTACTACCCACCACGACATCTTGAATTTGAGGTGGCACCCCCTTGATAAAATTCTCAATGTTACGGGGCACGGTGTCCACCATGTGTGGTAGAAGCATACTCAACTCATGATGCCGGGTGGAATAAGCCAGGTGATTTCCACCATCTTGTTTGAGGTTCTAGAACTCCTCCTCTAGCTTTTGTAACTCGCTCCTGGGGCAAAACTTTTGGATCATAATATTCTTAAATTCCTCCCAGGGCAATACCAAAGCAACCTCAGTACCACGGTTTCTCTTTTCACTATTCCACCATGTCAGTGCTCGTTGTTAATGAACACTTGTAGCATCGCGAACCTTGAACTCGTCGGGAAACTCGCTAACGATGAACGTGTTCTCCATACTTTCAAACCACTCGAGAAGTCCAGTGGCTCCTTTTTCTCCACTAAAACTAGTGGGTTTGCACGAGTTGAAGTGTTTGAAAGTGCAGGTACGATTGTTTGTTTATTGTTCCTATTCTCTCCATTAGCACCGTTATTGTTCCCATTGGTGTTGTTGTTACTATTAGCCATTAGGGTGCTATTAAGTTCAGCAACCATGGTCGGGATGACGGCAGCCATTTGCCGAGCAATCATGGCGGCTAGCTTACGGTCGGAACTTCCACGCTTTCCATGGTGACGAGACATGCTGGATATACAAAAATGAGTTACTTACGGGAGTGAGGATAACAAAGGATAGTAGTTTAAACAAAGATAAGCTAAGGGTTGTAAGGTACACGGAATGATTCCATTTGATAACGCTTTACCATTTGGAAACGTTGACACGTCAAGGTGAATTGACCCATTTACCTTAGAAACTTGTGTATATTGACCATAGTTTATCACTCATCCCAGAAATCCCTAGGTAAGCGTAACTAGTCCCGTAGGATTTATGTGATATGCTTGCCTTAGCCCGAGGGCCTTATGCCAGGAAAACTACGATACAGGTGTCTATGAGTCACACAAATTTCTTAGGTTCATGAATTCAAAACCTTGATGAGATTTTTATAGATTAGACATAAGTCTAAAGATCCAAGTCATAAGCATAAGCATAAGCATAAGATTCCACGTGTCGTTGAGAATAAGATTAAGGTTTCATGTTCGGGGAGAGTCAAAGAGTCAAAGATAAGTTTAGGGAGACAAGTAACAATGTTTAGGCAATCATATGCTAAGGCATCAAATTGCACATAAGAAGGCATAGCATTATGTAGCATGCAAACCATATAATTTACAAGATAGAAATATAATTCTATAAGGTTCATGCATACTATAGTCTAGGTCACCATTTCTAATAACCTAAATCCCTATAGTTATGGGCTCTGATACCAATCTGTCACACCCCAACCTTGACGGCGAAAACGTCGAGATGTGAGGGTTAATATCGTTCACAGCCACATAACGCTATTAATAATCCCAAATATATTATTCATAAGTTCCAAATGTATTTTTACAATTAAAAGTCTCAAACAAGGAAAACATCATGCATAAAAGTTAAATGTAACAAGCCCATTCATTTTATTTTTATCCAGGTCCAATCCTAGATGCGATAAGATTCAAAGAGTAGTAATTAAGCTTGAGTATTTCCTGAAACATATTAAAAATAAAAATATCAACAATAAGGTTGGTGAAATTTCCATAGTTTGCAATACATAGATATATAAAAGATGGTAATTCATGTTGTAAGTTAGAGAACAAAGTAAACTACGGATGTAAGACAGAATGCACAATAAAACCTTGACAAAGTTTTACAACTCTCAAATGTTTACAAGTATATACGATTAGCTAAGTGTACTTGGATTAACCAAGCAGGCTTGTCAGGCCCATAGATCTATGACGTCGCCAGGCTAGCAATAGTTAATGATTGTACATATATTCGACATTACATGGTAGCTACAAAGTTCAACTAACCACAACATACAGGTGAAATGCCATGAGTTTACAAGAATCAAACTTGTTTACAAGTGCAAAGTTTATAATGTAACATGTTTCACCCCAAAGTGTAAAAATATAAAAAGGGGTATAGAAATACTCACTTGATAAATAAGTATATAATTGATGAATAATAAGAAAGATAATACTCGTCGATCCAACGTAAACCTTCACGAGGTACCTAAATATATATATTTACAGGATTTTAAGTTTAATAACATTTTAATGAACTAACGAGGACTAGGGTTTCAATTTGGTATTTGGGGGTTTTTATAAAAAAACGTTAGTTAGTGTGATCATATATATATTTTAGTCCAAGAAAAATATCATTTATGCAATTTTAAAGGAATTAAATCCTTTATAACAATTTGTGAAATTTAATTATAAAATGTATATAAATTTTATAATTATCATGATTAATCCATAATTATAAAATGTATAGTGACCAGAAAATAATTAAAGGATTTAAACTATTATTTAAAGTCTATTTTTTTATAAAAATAAACTAAACATAATATTTGTTAATATTATTTTATAAGAAAATTGTTAAAGTATTTAAAGTGATAAATTTGTAGAAAACAATGAAATAACTTTAAAAATAAACAAAGTTTACAATACTATTTTTTTTAATTTTTAGAAAATTTTCTATATTTTTTTAAAAGCTGAAAAAGCCTAAAAAAAATATGTTGAGGGTGCCCGGGTTCGAACCCGGGACCTCAAGGATAACTTGTGAGTGTTTTACCATTAGGCTGGGTAGCCTATGCCTGACAGAACCCGTTTCCCATATTTTATAAAACAAACCAAATGGAAACCCCAAAACCTAAGAACCCTAGATTCGTTTGAATCCAAATTGAAGTTTAATTCGATTTGGTTAACATCAATAATCATGGGGCTTTTGTTCCCCATGTTAAAACGAATGTGAAGGTGTATTGATCTTACCCGATTTGTATTGAAATAAGGTTAAGAACAGTGAGAACAAGCCGCGACAGAGTTCGAACGAAATTTGTGTGCAAACGTTTATGAATCTCAAATTAACTTCGTGGATAGCTTCAAACAATGATCTTGATGCAAAGCCCTCTCTTAATTTCAGTTTAATTTGCTTGAAAGGTTGATTTCAATGGAAGTGCAGGTCACGTTCTGGGGTGAATCGAATATGACGATTGTGTGATTTTCAGGTGAAATTTGGAGTTGCAAACGATTAAGATTAGTTAGATGTTTGTTTAGGCTCGATTAATTAGATTATTATTACGTTTAAATGCCCGAACGGCTATAAGATTAATGGGTTTCGGTTATTCGATCGATTTGAGTTTGTAAGTGGCATTTAAACGCGTTTAAGGTGCGCATTCAAGTTCGAATCATGCAATTGAAACGATTTGGGTCGGTTTGGGTGTTAAAATCGAGTGTTTTGTGGGTTTATGGGGCTCTCCGGAGCCGCAGCCGGCGGTGGCCGGAGGCCAGCCGAAGAATCGGATTTATAGGGGGGAAAATGGTTTGGGTTTTATAAATTTACATAAATAGTCCCTGCGGTTTCATACTTATTATTTTATGCCCAAAACTCCTATATTAAGTTTCTAAAATGACAAAACACTCCCCCCAACCTAATTACTTTAAGTTTTAACATTTTTAAGTTTAATAATTTTTATAAATTATTATTATTATTACAATTACTATTATTATTATTATTATTATTATTATTATTATTATTATTATTATTATTATTATTATTATTATTATTATTATTGTTGTTGTTGTTGTTGTTGTTATAACTTGCTATCGTTATTAGTATTATTAATAACATAATTATTATTACTCTTATAATTAGTTATTATTGTTATTATTATTATGATGATTATTATTTATTAATTAATTAATAATTAACATAATTAACTTTCAAACTAAAGGATTTAAAAACAATAAGAAAATAAGCACAAATGGCCTATAAGTTTCACATAAGGCAACAATTGCCCTTATAAGAATAAACGCAGTTAACTTTAAATTAACCCAAAAATACAAGATGTTACACTAGGTTTCTTGTTGATAGTGTCTAATGTGTTAGAATGCATTAATTGGATCATTTGGATGTTACGTTGGAATATTTGGGAAATCTAGGATTCATGAAAGAAATCGAGCAATGTGCTGGGTTTATGCTAGATGATTATAGGTTTGTTATTTGATTATAGTATATGATCACATGTACGTTTGATTATTTGATTGGTATGAATCATGTTTGGGAATATGATGATGACCACCATACATGCATGCGAATCTGAGGCCCATGCTTAGTAGGATTGGTAGGGTTTAGGATGTGAAGTAGTGAGTAGCTTCACATGGCATATAGTGTGTGATTAAACTCAATATATGATTAGATAGTTAGGAATTACTTCTATTGTATTTATTTGATAATTTAGATGTTCACGTGTGTTGTATGATAAACTATTTAGTATGATGATCTTGCTAGAGCTTAAGGTTCACTATGTGATTTTACGTGAATGGTTTTGCATGATAATCATGGATATGAATTGTTGCACATGATCAAAAAAGATTTGACTTAACATGCACCAACGAGTCAAATGAGTCAACTAGGTCAAAAGGGTCAACGTTTTCCAAATCATCTAAGTCAGTGTGTTTGCTTGAGCACTTAGGGTTTGTTAAGCTATTTTGGTTACACGTACTTATGTACTCACGTGTTCGAGGTAGCCTTTGAGGGGTTGCCTTTTCAGTCGTTCTTAGCTTCACATTTCTTGTTCGCTTGCGCATCAGGTGAGTTTAATGCCCCATTTTTATACACTCTTTTTTAGGGGAGAAAACATACTTAGTTTTAAAAACACTTTAACTATTATAAATTATGTATATTATAACATACTGTGATATACTATTGATAGCCTTTACACTTTCGGATTGTTAATTAAGGAATCTAGTGGGAAATCTTGGGTAGTACTACTGGGTCTAACAAACCCCACCCGTACGACTAGAGGTCAAACGGGTGCAATATTGTCATAAAAAACTAACATTGTCACGACTTGGTATGTCGTGGTGGAAGGCAAATAACAAACACAGTCAGTTTCGATCATGAAATCACTATTGTTATTACTTATGAAATTAAATTAACTATCTATTTCAATGCATTTACTTATGTTTTACAACTGCTATTGTTTATAATTATTTACAAACTCTTGAACTCACTAACCATCGTTTTGACACTTTAGTATGTTTTTCTCAGGTTGTTAATATCAGGTGACTCTAGGAGCACATCACGGGTCAAGCATATTTCTTTCAAACATACATTTGCTTAGCGTTTGGTTTTATATTTACATTTAGACAAAGGTTTGGGCACGTATTTTGCATATTTACATTTTTAATACTTTGGGTTTGAAATATTTAGTAAACGCTTCTATAACGTTTTTATCATTAAAACTCTGAAGTTTATTTTAATGTTTCATATATAGTCATTCAAAGTAATTTAATGACTTAGATCCTGGTTTGTTCATGCGCCTCGCGGTAGGATCACACACGTGTATTTTGAGGGTGTTACATTATTGCTAGGGTAAATTATAAGAAAAGGTGTTTATATTTGTAACTAATTTAACTTTCTAACCTTTATGTTTACTAATTACACTAGACAACCTTAGTGTTTACTAATTACCCTAGATAACCTTTATGTATATGGTTTGTTTCTTCTTTGGTCCTATATTATAATTGTTGTTAGTTTTTATCATTAAGTTATGTAATGGTTTGTTTAATCTTTCTTCCTTTTAATAGTTGTTAGTTTTTATTGTTAACTTATGTAATATGGTCGTCGCACGATGGAATATGCATAAAAAGGAAAAAAAACACTTCAGTTGGCATGTATAATCCAAAAATAAATCAACGTCTTAGGAAAATACGATCACTAAGACCTTGAGATTAACAAGTAAAACTTAAAACAAATTTAATCTATTCTTATTAATAAAACCTTGAGACCGAAATACTAGGAATTCATGCAAGCATGCAGTGGAAACAATTTGGGATATGACAAGAAATGGTGAGCAACTTGAACAACCAGAAACTTAGATACAACATGTTTGTAGGTTGGAAACTTAAAAGAATGTTTACAATTTCATCAAAGTTTACCCCATCAATAGTAAATCTATGTGGCCTAAGTCCCTACATGAGTCACTCCACCAACAAATCAAAAACCAACTAAATAACAAATAGAACATGTGAAAAAAGTGGAGGATTGTTAAAGAAAAACATAACTATCACTTATAATAAGTGCAGTCACAAAGCAAATAATTGCTGAACTCGTACATGCCAATGATAAATTTAATTTAGATTTTTTTTGCACATCTATCCTCATGTGATAACCATGTGACCTAAATTAACGATGTAAACTAATGATCATTGGCCTAAAGGACCAAATATAAAACAAAGCATGTAGATAAAAATTGTCTAATTAAAGAGTAAAGATTAAGGATGAAAAAAGAAATTAGTTACAGAGATAAAGGGTCATTTCTAGAATCACTCTTATCTTTATAATCATTTGGTTTTGTAACTACACATATCAACAAACTAGCATATTGATGGATATGAGTGTGAAACACTATTCCTAAAATTTTAAGGCGGTTCAAAACAACCGCGTTAATATCATGTGAATGGTTAACGAAAATGAACAGTTATGCACCCATACTTGGGACTTCAAATAAGTCAATAGACATAGACCAACATCCTCTTCTCATAATAAGAACCCACTTAACATGATAGAAGTGTTTCCAATCAACCTCTAGAAAGATACATCTGTCAAAACAGCATAGGACACAACATAGATGTGATAAATGACATCATTATTTATTTTCTTTTTGGTATTTTAGGTTTTAATCTGTAACACCCGGTTATTTAATTATGCCGACGAGCGAAGAAAAAGAAATAAAGTCCAAAGTCGAGGGACCAAACTCGCCACTGAGAGAAAGTCGAGTGTGGTGATATTTAAAGGGAGAGGACAGCCATAACCCTCTCCCCACACTCATTTTCTGCCAAACAAAAGAGGAGAAGAGAGAAAGGGAGAAAAGAGGAAGAAAGTTGGTTCGGGTTGGTTCGAGTGAGCAAAATCGTTGAGTAGCTAGTGCAATCGAAGTCCTTCTTGTTGTGATCATTTGTGTGAGTTCTAGGACCCCACTTTTACTTGTTTTCAACGATTTTGGGGCTGGAAAGCACAGAAAACCCGTTTTTGTATATGTGTGTGTTTGACCCATTTGGGTGTGGTTGTGTGTGATGCGTTTGGTGTTTGATTCTGGGCTTGTGTGTGCTTGTATGGTGTTATGGTATGCATTCCTAAGGTTTAGGATGGTTGAATTAGGCTTAGAATGGGTTTGGATGAGCTTGGAGGCCGAAAATGGCAAATTGGGTTCGGGATGAACTCCTTTCTGCATCAGCTCTGGCTAGGCAACCGACTGAAGGCCATACGGCCGACTGAGGGGCGATTGGGACTCATTCGCATGATTGGGGGTTAATTCACACGACTAAGGTCTCATTCGTACGACTGAGGGTCCAGTCGCATAGGTGCTTAGTCGCATTAGTTCCAATCGCATGGGACTCATTCGCATTGAGTCCATTCGCATGAGGTTAGTCGCATAGGTGCCCATTCGCATTAGTTCCATCCGCATGAGGTCCATACGCACGACTGGGTGTTCATTCGCATAGATGTTCATCCACATGAGTCCAATCGCGTGATGTTCAGTCGCCTGGAGGCCATGCGACTGAAGGGTGTCCATACGTCCGTATAGGGCTGTTGCACCCGAGGAGAAGCTTAGTTCAACTTCTAACTTTCAGGGGAAAGTGCAGATGTGAGCATTGACGTAGAAGTTCTCGTAAGTTCATGTACAATGACTATAGAGGCGCATGGCGATGATGTTCCATGTTTATGCATGATGTTATGTATGAATGATGTTGCCTTGTATGATGCTGATGGCTGTGTATGATATGTTGCTTGTTATGATGTATGTTTATCTTTCTTGTGGCTTTATGTGTCATGTTAATGAACAAAACGAAGTATTATGTAACGTAAAGTGAAAGATAAAGAAAAGATGAACATGAAGTAAGAATGCATGCATTAATGAGTAATGAAAGTAAAAAAAGTCTTGCAAGCATGGTATGCATCGGGGTCTTTCTTTGTGATTGACCATTTGTATAGAACTATTGCTGCATACCTTAGGTGCTGTGACCACGAGGTGCGATGCATTGTTATAGAAGGTCTATGATAGGCCTAGGTCCAGAACCATGAATAGAAAGGTATTGCATATGGCAATGGTACACCTATATTCATACCTTAGGAACTATGACCATGAGGTGCGGTGCACCGTTACAGAAGGTCTATGATAGGCCTAGGTCTAGAACCATGAACAGAAAGGTAGTGCATAGTACACCTAAACTTTACCTTAGGTGCTGTGGCCATGAGTTGTGGTGCACCGTTATAGAAGGTCTATGATAGGCCTAGGTCTAGTACCATGAACAGAAGGGTAAGGTTTATGGTTAATGGAAAGGAAAAGTGTAATGATAAAAGAATGTAAAAGTTAAAGTATGAATGAATGATGAAGATAACAATGATACTATCTGTGTATACGTATGATGTATGATCGTATGAGGAAATGAAAGGTTTTAGTGAAAGTAAAGTATGTTTTATTATAAAATTAGAACTCACTCAGCAGCGCTAACTTTTTATGTGTTTTCAGTTGGCAGGTAATGATTGCTGAGGATGGCACTGCGAGGCTCCTCGGCTCTTTTGGGATGGCATCCATTTATAATGCTTTTGTGATGTAATGCAATAATATATTTTGTAACTGACTAACGATGTATTATTTGGCAAAAGCTTTTATAATGTAATGAGATGTCTATTTTGATAATTCCGCTGCAATATTTTATGAAAGTTAAATGTAATTATTTGTTTATGTGCGATGAATGACCAACTGTAGGCGTGCCGGGAACGGGGCCTTACAAGTTGGTATCAGAGCAAAAGTTTAAGTGAAATGGGTAAATTTTCAAAATAAACCTTAACTTAAACTGAAAATGGGACGGAAAGGGAATGGGATGCCAATCTAAGTAGCTGCGTGCCATCAGGTATTTTTCTTAATGATAACCGGTATTATATGCGCATGTTATGTGGTTTATATGTTGTATGTAGATTTAGATACTGATGTAGTCAGGATAGGTAATGCTCGGAGTATGAAGAGTAAAGTAAGTGGCTAATCACAACTGGTCACTGTAATTAGGGACTTACTATACTTGACATAAACTGAGTTGTTCCCTTGAATGACCGTGTTGGTGTTTGAATCTTTCAGTGTGATAAAGAATGGCTGGTGGTAGATCTTCTAAAGCTTCTAAGGGTGGAGGCCGTGGTGGGCCTGATGTTGAACCGCAACCCAAAAGAGGAAGGCCTAGAGTTGAAAAGGTGGTTCCTGAAGAACCTGAGACCCCTCATCCGGAGGCTGGGGATGAGAGTTCTAACTTGAGGGTCTCGATAAAGGAGGCTGTTGTTGAAGAAGTGCATCAGGTCATGCAGAAAATCTTACCGTCTATGGTGACCGAAGTTATCAAGGCAGTGAAAGAAGGAAAAAGAAAGGAGAGAAACAGGTCTTCGGGGGGACGAGAGCAACCGGAGCCTTAAACAATTTTCTCTGATAATGAAGAAGAGGAAGAGGAAGATGAGCCCGTGCAAGAGGTGGTACGAGGCTGTAGCTATGGGACGTTTATGAGATGCAAGCCCCCTACTTTCGACGGTAATGGCACTGCTGCTGCTGCTCACCGACGGGTGACAGAGATGGAGGCTGTTCTCGACATCAACGAGTGCCGGGAAGATCAGAAATTGAAATTTGCCACTCATTCGTTCGTGGACTCAGCTTTATGCTGGTGGGAGAATATTGTCCAAGCAGAGGGTAATCGGGCAATCGGGAGAATGAGATGGCCTGAACTGAAGAAGTTGGTGATTGAGGAGTTCTGTCCTCATAGAGAAATGGATAAAGTTGAGAGAGAGTTCCTGCATCTGGAGGCAGGGACTATGACACATCAGCAGTATACTACCAAGTTCAATGAGATGGCGCGCCTGGTGCCAGACCAAGTGACACCTTTGTCACGGAAGATTAAAAGGTAAATTCAAGGTTTGCCAGCGGATATTCGCAGTCACATGATCGCTGCCCGACCGAGCACGTTTAGGTCGGCGGTGGATTTGGCGGGGAGACTGTATGATGAGAGAACGGTGGTGGTGACTGGAGGTAGCAAGAAGGGTGGTGATGATCGGAACTGGCATGGGAAGAGGTTTGGTCGGGGTGATGCCTCGACAGGTAACAAAAAGGCACGGGTGGACGACCGCCGTGTGGTCGTATCGGGTGCTGGTATAAAGAAGTGTGGTAGGTGTGGGAGAGAACATAGCGGGTAATGTAGGCTGGGGTTGAATGTGTGCTTCAAATGTGGGAAGCCGGGGCATATAGCCAAGGACTGTCGTACGGTCCGGTGCTTTAACTGTGGCATGGAGGGCCACGTGAGTAGGGATTGTAAGAAGCCGAGGGCTGAGAGTTCCGGGGTGAAGAAGACAGGGAATGAAGGATCGAGGGAGAGTGCCAGGGCATTCACCATGACATAGGAGGAGGCTAGGACGGACCCTGACGTTGTGTCCGGTATGTTTCTAGTGAACCAAACTTTAGCTTCTGTGTTATTTGATTCTGGTGCTAGTAGAAGTTTTATTTCTGTTGCTTTCTGTGCTAAACTGCATGTTAGTAGTAGACGTGTTGAGGCGCCCTTTGATGTAGAAATTGCCATAGGTAAGTCTACCAGGATTTCTGAGATGATAGAGAACTGTGATGTGGAGCTAGAGGGTCATAAGTTTCCTGTTAGACCGTTTGTGATGACCTTAGGTGGTTTCAATTTGGTTCTTGGGATGGATTGGTTAGCGGACTACGAGGCGAATATTGTGTGTCGCAGGAAGATGATTCAGCTGTCAGCGCCTGACGGGAGTTCGGTGACGGTTTATGGTGACCGGGTCATGACAATTCCGAAAGTAATTCCGATGGCGGTGGCGGGAAAGTGTATGAGGCGTGGATGTGGTGCATACTTGGCCTATGTAAAGGATGTGGATACGCCAACACCACAACTAGCCGATGTACCGGTTATGTGTGACTTTCTAGACGTGTTCCCAGAAGACTTATCAGGAGTGCCACCTAACAGAGAGATCGAGTTTCAGATTGATCTAATACCGGGTGCCCAACCTATTGCCAAAGCACCGTATTGGCTGGCTTCGACAGAGATGAAAGAGTTGATGGAGCAGTTATAAGAGCTGCTTGATAAGGGGTTCATTAGACCGAGTATCTCTCCTTGGGGTGCTCCGGTCCTGTTTGTGAAGAAGAAAGACGGTAGTATGAGGATGTGTATTGACTACCGTGAGCTGAACAAGTTGACAATAAAGAACCGATACCCCTAACCGAGAATCGATGATTTGTTTGATCAGCTTCAAGGTGCCAGTTGGTTTTCAAGAATAGATCTTCGATCGGGCTACCATCAGCTGAAGGTGAAGGAGCAAGATATCCCTAAAACAGCTTTCCGCACGCGATATGGTCACTAAGAGTTCCTTGTCATGTCTTTTGGTTTGACCAATGCGCTAGCTGCTTTGATGGATCTGATGAATCGAGTGTGTCGGACGATGTTTGATAAATCAGTGATCG
The DNA here is from genome assembly GCA_025215565.1 of Flaveria ramosissima. Classification (NCBI taxonomy): domain Eukaryota; kingdom Viridiplantae; phylum Streptophyta; class Magnoliopsida; order Asterales; family Asteraceae; genus Flaveria; species Flaveria ramosissima. The sequence continues at coordinate 67,533,371 of CM046039.1, forward strand.
TGTTTGTTGATGATATCCTGATTTACTCGAGGAGCGAGACAGAGCATGCCGGTCACATTCGGGAAGTTCTAGAGACGTTGAGAAGGGAGAAGTTGTACGCCAAGTTCTCCAAGTGCGCGTTCTGGTTGCGCGAGGTTCAATTCTTGGGTCATGTGGTGAATCCTGACGGGATTATGGTGGACCCGGCAAAGGTGGAGGTGGTTATGCAATGGAAGTCACCAAAGACGCCATCCGAGATTCGTAGCTTCTTGGGTTTGGCGGGTTACTACAGAAGATTCATTCAAGACTTTTCTAAGATCGCTTCTCCACTAACTAAGTTGACCCGAAAAGGTGTGAAGTTTGTATGGGGTCAAGCTCAAGAGAAGGCGTTCGAGGAACTGAAGGCGAGATTGACTCAAGCTCCTGTTTTGTCATTACCCGATGGAAGTGAAGATCTGGTGGTCTATTCTGATGCTTCCTACTCGATGTTGGGGTGTGTGTTAATGCAGAGAGGAAAGGTTATAGCCTATGCATCCTGACAGTTGAAGGTTCATGAGGTCAATTACCCCACTCATGACTTGGAGCTAGCAACCATGGTCTTTGCTTTAAAGATTTGGAGGCACTATCTTTACGGGACGAAGTGGACCATATTCACTGACCACAAAAAGCTTGATGTACTTCTTTGAGTAGAAGGACCTGAACATGAGGCAGAGAAGATGGTTAGAGCTCATAAATGACTATGATTTCGAGATCCATTACCATCCGGGCAAAGCCAACGTGGTGGCAGATGCCTTTAGCCGAAAGGAGAGACCCGAGCCGATTCGGGTGAAAGCATACAAGTTGATCATGACCTCGGATGTGATGAAGCAAGTCAAAGAGTTTCAAGATGAGGCATTGAAAGAAGATCATCTTAACTCTGAAAGAATGAGAGGTCTGATCGCAGAATTGGGTGAGAACACACTCGGTGTTAGAACCCGATTCGGTCGTGTGTGGATTCCTCGTCTTGGGGATCTACGCGTGAAGATCATGGAGGAAGCTCATAAGACTTGATACTGCATTCATCCCGGTGCTACAAAGATGTACCAAGACATGAAGAAAGATTATTGGTGGCCGGGTATGAAGCGTGACGTAGTGGAGTATGTGAGTAAGTGCCTTACTTGCTTGCAAGTGAAGGCTGAACATCAGAAGCCGTATGGGAAGATCCAACCATTGGATATACCGGAATGGAAGTGGGAGCACATCACCATGGATTTTATTACAAAGCTGCCGCGTACCCCGAAAGGGTATGATGCCATATGGGTGATAGTTGATCGTCTGACGAAGAGTGCTCACTTTCTACCAATCCGCGAGACATATTCATCTGAGAGGTTGGCTGATCTGTTCATCAAGAAATTGTAACTCGTCACGGTGTGCCGGTGTCTATTGTGTCTGATCGCGACACCATGTTTACATCCAAATTGTAGAAGAAGTTCCACGACGCTATGGGGACGAGGTTACATATTAGCACGGCTTATCATCCCCAGACTCATGGTCAGTCAGAAAGTACCATTCAGACATTGGAGGACATGCTTCGGGCATGTGTTATCGATTTTGGAGGAAGTTAGGATGACCACTTACCGTTAGCCGAATTCTCATACAACAACAGTTATCATGCCAGCATTGGTATGCCCCCATACGAGATGCTATACGGTAGGAGATGCATAACACTCGTTTGTTGGGGTGGTATTGGTCAGAAGGAGTTGGGGAGCATCGAGGTGATTGAGGCTACGACCGAGAAGCTTGAAAAGATCAAAGTCTTCATGAAGGCAGCCAAAGATAGACAGAAGACGTATGCTGATAAACGACGCCGACCGATTGAATTCCAGGTGGGTGACCAGGTTATGTTGAAGGTCTCACCTTGGAAGGGGATAATCCGCTTTCGAAAGCGGGGTTAGTTGAGCCCGAGATACATAGGCCCTTTTTGAATCATTGCTCGACTAGGAGAGGTGGCCTATAGACTGGAGTTACCGGATGAGTTAAGTGGAATTCACCCGACATTCCATGTATCTCATCTAAGGAAGTGCTTGGCAGATGAAGATATGATTGTTCCACCGGAAGATATCGAAGTAGACGAACGACTCAATTATGTGGAGCACCAGTGGCAATCATCGATCGAAAGGAGAAGAGGTTGAGGAATAAAACGGTTCTTCTTGTGCGTGTATAGTGGGAGCACAAGAAAGGATCCGAGTCGACATGGGAGACTGAAGAAGAGATGAGGCAGCATTACCCACGTTTGTTTGAGGAATAACAGGTTTCAAGGACGAAACCTATTTAAGGGGGGTGGACTTGTAACACCCGGTTATTTATTTATTTTGAAGCCGACGAGTGAAGAAAAAGAAATAAAGTCCAAAGTCGAGGGACCAAACTCGCCACCGAGAGAAAGTCGAGTGTAGTGGTATTTAAAGGGAGAGGGCAGCCATAACCCTCTCCCCACACACATTTTCAGCCAAACAAAAGAGGAGAAGAGAGAAAGGGAGAAAAGAGGAAGAAAGTTGGTTCGGGTTGGTTCGAGTGAGCAAAATCGTTGAGTAGCTAGTCCAATCGAACCCCTTCTTGTTATGATCGTTTGTGAGAGTTCTAGCACCACACTTTTACTTGTTTTCAACGATTTTGGGGTTGGAAAGCATAGAAAACCCGTTTTTGTATGTGTGTGTGTTTGACCCATTTGAGTGTGGTTGTGTGTGATGCGTTTGGTGTTTGATTCCGGGCTTGTGTGTGCTTGTATGAGTGTTATGGTATGCATTCCTAAGGTTTAGGATGGTTGATTTAGGCTTAGAATGGATTTGGATGAGCTTGGAGGCCGAAAATGGCAGATTGGGTTTGGGATGAACTCCTTTCTGCATTAGCTAGGGCTAGGCGACCGATTGAAGGCCATACTGCCGACTGAGGGGCGATTGGGACTCATTCACACGACCGAGGGTTCATTCGCACGACTAAGGTCTCATTCGTACGACTGAGGGTCCAGCCGCATAGGTGCTTAGTCGCATTAGTTCCAATCGCATGGGACTCATTCGCATTGAGTCCAATCGCATGAGGTCAGTCGCATAGGTGCCTGTTCGCATTAGTTCCATCCGCATGAGGTCCATACGCACGACTGGGTGTTCATTCGCATAGTGTTCATCCGCATGAGTGCAATCGCGTGATGTTCAATCGCCTGGAGGCCATGCGACTGAAGGGAATAGGGCTGTTGCACCCGAGGAGAAGCTTAGTTCAACTTCGAACTTTCGGGGGAAAGTACAGATGTGAGCATTGACGTAGAAGTTCCCGTAAGTTCATGTACGATGACTATAGAGGCCTTAGAGGTTATGTTGGGCATGGTGATGATGTTTCATGTTTATGCATGATGTTATGTATGTATGATGTTGCCCTGTATGATGTTGATGGCTATGTATGATATGTTCCTTGTTATGATGTATGTTTATATTTCTTGTGGCTTTACGTGTCATGTTAATGAACAAAATGAAGTATTATGAACAAAATGAAGTATTATGTAACGTAAAGTGAAAGATAAAGAAAAGAGGAACATGAAGTAAGAATGCATGCATTAATGAGTAATGAAAGTAAAGAAAGTCTTGCAAGCATGGTATGCATCCGGGTCTTTCTTTGTGATTGACCATTTGTAGAAAACTATTGCTGCATACCTTAGGAGCTGTGACCACGAGGTGCGATGCACCGTTATAGAAGGTCTATGATAGCCCTAGGTCCAGAACCATGAAAAGAAAGGTATTGCATATGGAAATTGTACACCAAGACATGAAGAAAGATTATTGGTGGCCGGATATGAAGCGTGACGTAGTGGAGTATGTGAGTAAGTGCCTTACTTGCTTGCAAGTGAAGGCCGAACATCAGAAGCCGTATGGGAAGATCCAACCGTTGGATATACCGGAATGGAAGTGGGAGCACATCACCATGAATTTTTTTTCAAAGCTTACGCGTACCCCGAAAGGGTATGATGCCATATGGGTGATAGTTGATCGTCTGACGAAGAGTGCTCACTTTCTACCGATCCGGAAGACATATTCATCTGAGAGGTTGGATGATCTGTTCATCAAGGAAATTGTAACTCGTCACGGTGTGCCGATGTCTATTGTGTCTGATCGCGACACCCGGTTTACATCCAAATGCTGGAAGAAGTTCCACGACGCTATGGGGACGAGGTTACATATTAGCACGACTTATCATCCCCAGACTGATGGTCAGTCAGAAAGGACCATTCAGACATTGGAGGACATGCTTCGGGCATGTGTTATCGATTTTGGAGGAAGTTAGGATGACCACTTACCGTTAGCCGAATTCTCGTACAACAACAGTTATCATGCCAGCATTGGTATGCCCCCATACGAGATGCTATACGGTAGGAGATGCAGAACACCCGTTTGTTGGGGTGATATTGGTCAGAAGGAGTTGGGGAGCATCGACGTGATTGAGGCTACGACCGAGAAGCTTGAAAAGATCAAAGTCTTCATGAAGGCAGCCAAAGATAGACAGAAGACGTATGCTGATAAACGACACCGACCGATTGCATTCCAGGTGGGTGACCGTGTTATGTTGAAGGTCTTACCTTGGAAGGGGATCATCCGCTTTTGAAAGCGGGGTAAGTTGTGCCCGAGGTACATAGGCCCTTTCTGAATCATTGCTCGACTAGGAGAGGTGGCCTATAGACTGGAGTTACCGGATGAGTTAAATGGAATTAACCCAACATTCCATGTATCTCATCTAAGGAAGTGCTTGGCAAATGAAGATATGATTGTTCCACTGGAAGATATCGAAGTAGACGAACGACTCAATTATGTGGAGCAACCAGTGGCAATCATCGATCGAAAGGAGAAGAGGTTGAGGAATAAAATGGTTCGTCTTGTGCGTGTACAGTGGAAGCACAGGAAAGGATCCGAGTCGACGTGGGAGACTGAAGAAGAGATGAGGTAGCATTAACCACGTTTGTTCGAGGAATAACAGGTTTCGGGGACGAAACCTATTTAAGCGGGGTGGACTTTTAACACCCGGTTATTTATTTATTTTGAAGACGACGAGTGAAGAAAAAGAAATAAAGTCCAAAGTCGAGGGACCGTACTCGCCACCGAGCGAAAGTCGAGTGTGGTGGTATTTAAAGGGAGAGGGCAGCCATAACCCTCTCCCTACACTCATTTTCAGCCAAACAAAAGAGGAGAAGAGAGAAAGGGAGAAAAGAGGAAGAAAGTTGGTTCGGGTTGGTTCGAGTGAGCAAAATCATTGAGTAGCTAGTCCAATCGAAGCCCTTCTTGTTGTGATCGTGTGTGTGAGTTCTAGCACCCCACTTTTACTTGTTTTCAACAATTTGGGGCTGGAAAGCAAAGAAAACCCGTTTTTGTATGTGTGTGTTTGACCCATTTGGGTGTGGTTGTGTGTGATGCGTTTGGTGTTTGATTCCGGGCTTGTGTGTGCTTGTATGGTATTATGGTATGCATTCCTAAGGTTTAGGATGGTTGATTTAGGCTTAGAATGGGTTTGGATGACCTTGGAGTTTGAAAATGGCAATTTGGGTTCGGGATGAACTCCTTTCTGCATCAGCTAGGGCTAGGCGACCGATTGAAGGCCATACTGCCGACTGAGGGGCGATTGGGACTCATTCGCACGATTGAGGGTTCATTGGCACGACTAAGGTCTCATTCGTACGACTGAGGGTCCAGTCGCATAGGTGTTTAGTCGCATTAGTTCCAATCGCATGGGACTCATTCGCATTGAGTCCATTCGCATGAGGTCAGTCGCATAGGTGCCCATTCGCATTAGTTCCATCCGCATGAGGTCCATACGCACGACTGGGTGTTCATTCGCATAGATGTTCATCCGCATGAGTCCAATCGCGTGATGTTTAGTCGACTGGAGGCCATGCGACTGAAGGGTGTCCATACGTCCGAATAGGGCTGTTGCACCCGAGGAGAAGCTTAGTTCAACTTCTAACTTTCGGGGAAAAGTGCAGATGTGAGCATTGACGTAGAAGTTCCCGTAAGTTCATGTACGATAACTATAGAGGTCTTAGAGGTTATGTTGGGCATGGTGATGATGTTTCATGTTTATGCATGATGTTATGTATCTATGATGTTGCCCTGTATGATGTTGATGGCTATGTATGATATGTTCCTTGTTATGATGTATGTTTATCTTTCTTGTGGCTTTACGTGTCATGTTAATGAACAAAACGAAGTATTATGTAACGTAAAGTGAAAGATAAAGAAAAGAGGAACATGAAGTAAGAATGCATGCATTAATGAGTAATAAAAGTAAAAAAGTCTTGCAAGCATGGTATGCATCGGGGTCTTTCTTTGTGATTGACCATTTGTATAGAACTATTGCTGCATACCTTAGGTGATGTGACCACGAGGTGCGATGCACCGTTATAGAAGGTCTATGATAGGCCTAGGTCCAGAACCATGAAAAGAAAGGTATTGCATATGGAAATGCTACACCTATATTCATACCTTAGGTACTGCGACCATGAGGCGCGGTGCACCGTTATAGAAGGTCTATGATTGGCCTAGGTCCAGAACCATGAACAGAAAGGTATTGCATAGTACACCTAAACTTTACCTTAGGTGTTGTGGCCATGAGGTGCGGTGCACCGTTATAGAAGGTCTATGATAGGCCTAGGTCCAGTACCATGAACAGAAGGGTAAGGTTTATGGTTGATGGAAAGGAAAACTGTAATGATAATAGAATGTAAAAGTTAAAGTATGAATGAATGATGAAGATAATAATGATATTATCTGTGTATACGTATGATGTATGATCGCATGAGGAAATGAAAGGTTTTTAGTGAAAGTAAAGTATGTTTTATTATAAAACTAGAACTCACTCAGCAACGCTGACTTTTTATGTGTTTCCAGTTGGCAGGTAATGATTGCTGAGGATGGCACTGCGAGGCTACTCGGCTCTTTTGGGATGGCATCCATTAACAATGCTTTTGTGATGTAATGCAACAATATATTTTCTAACTGACTAACGATGTATTATTTGGCAAAAGCTTTTATAATGTGATGAGATGTCTATTTTGATAATTCCGCTGCAATATATTATGAAAGTTAAATGTAATTATTTATTTATGTGCGATGAATGACCAACTGTAGGCGTCCCGGGAACGGGGCCTTACATAATCATATCATTGTGTGTTACTATCAATATTAATCTCTTTGTTCGGTGGGACAAGTAGAGATTTTAATGTTTACACTTTTGCCACAATACTTCTATGGTGTTCAAGATTTTTTACCCTATACAATGACATAATGTGATAGTGAATGTAATTGGAGAGAGAAAGTGGAGAGAGAGGTTGGCGGAGAGTAGAAATGTGTTCGGCGGCCTTTGTCGCCAAGGGACGATCGTCCGGTCCTTGGATCGTGACATCTGGTACCCCTCGTCTCTATTTCTATGATGGTATCCATTTTTAGAGAGAGAAGTAGGGTATAGTAGGCGAGGGAGTTAGCGAAGACGCGTAGGCTAATAGAAAAGAGATTCGTCAAAGATGGCTAGCCTGAGACAGTCTTGTAGTCTAACGTAGCCAGTCACTGACTGCTGGCCTTTTTAGCAACGTTGGTTAATGTTGTGCCTTGGTAGCATCGGGTCTACATGCATTTCCGGCCGATGAACGGTCATCCGACTTTGTGGTTGAGACTTCCGGTGGGTATTTATCTCAATCTCTTTGATTTTCTCTATTTAGCACCTTATTGGGGTGTTTAGATCTGTCGATGATGATTATGATTACTTGCCTGGGACTCTCTTGTGGCTTATTGTTACCGATCCCCGACCACCGCCCCCTTATGGTGACAGCGGTGCAGGCTTTGCCTTGGTAGCGTTGGGTCTACAACCGTTCAATTTGGTGCTCGATGTCTACTGAGGTTTTCGATTTCTTTAGTCCGTGATGACTAGGCCCGCCTGGTCTGAGACTTGATCATGTTGCCGACATTAATTTTGTTGTCTCTTTAACTAGCCATAGTTGGTTTTCTGTTAAAACCCTGGGTTGCTATGAGACTTTTTAGATTTGTTTATCAATGATGTTGTTGTCCTTCAATCTAGCATGTGTTTATGTCGTTGAGCTTTGATTTTACTTTATGAACCTTAAATCTCTTTTGCATTGTGTTTTTTGGTTGGGCTTTCTCTTGTGGAGTATGGATTGGTGGTATGTTTGTGATGGACCCTAAATTGTTGATGATGGACTTTAAGTTTCGATGTCGGTTTCTGTACATATGCATTATGTTTGCCGGTTGCGATTGATGGAACTACATGCAATTTGGTTACGAATGTCTGTTATTGTCGCGGCTCTCCAAGGGGATTAATACTTATATATAGTCTAGATGAGTCTCAATTCATTTGACTATGATGACTTTGGTACAAACTGGGTTTTAGTGTGGCATTTCCATGGACGGTGAGTACACTTTTGTGTACTTACAACCTGAGTTGCAGCCGATACCCTTCGGAATCAAACGTTGAGCCTAAATCAGTTCTCGAGATGAGGCCTAATGACAATTGTATTAATCTCCCCGCGGAAACGCACGGTAAAACTAACTAGTTACAAACTATGTCTTTATGATAGTATTTTTATAAATGTGATGCTTGATGTATTCTTATTATTACGATCATCAAATAAAACAAGTATTTTTATAAAAATAATTTAACACGACAATAATAATATATGAAATTATACTAAATTTCAAACAAACGATACGATACACTACAACAAAAATATAGGAACTCATTACAACAATATTATAATAATTGAAATATAATAACATCCTAAACACAAAATATTTATTAAATATTTCTTCTTTGACTGAGTATTTCCTGACCAACAACAGCACAACTCGGGCAACAAAAGTATATTATTATAGTGTTGTTGCAGGACCATAATACAACACAGATTACCTTGGCGATGAACTTCTTGATGCATCTGTGCCCAGTTACTTTCTTCTCCTATTTCAAAGCCAGTGGACTGCTGTTTCACCAATTTCTCCACCTATAATAACAACAAAATTGGATAAAATTTATATTACTATATTAATTAAAGGATCTATAGTTCTTCTATAGAAATATTTTTAACATGTTAGGTTTAAAGTTACGTTTAAAATGTGCTTTCTTCCCCTAACATGAAATTCGTACTGTTATTTAGAATCGCAATCACTATTGCAAACCTCACAAAAATAACTAAAAAAATTATTGTTTCTCAAGAGTTTTTAGATGATTTCTTCCTTTCTTGTGGATGCCAATTCCATAATAAGTGCATGCAAACTTGTTAGCCATATTTTAAAAACACTTGATTTTGGGTTGTGAATCTCTTTATGTATGTAAAAAACTAAAAATATGAAGATGTAAATTAGTAATATATAGGGATGTAAATTTATATATGATTGTAATATATAAAAAGATGTTTAAAGTAGAGCGGGTGTATGAGATGGATTTATAAATTTATTGTGTGTGATTATTATAGTAACAGTTTGAATATGGTCAACATGGTGAGCCAGGGCTAACATCACCTGGTCACATCCGTGAATGGGGTTCCCGTGACCAACTCCCGTCAACTTTGCTAACGGTGCTAAGCTGCATTAACAAAGTTCTAACGGTGGTCCTAGTTTCCGTGAATGGCCGGGGTTTACGAAACTCACTTGGACTACCACACAATGATTGGTTAACTCATTTTGTGCTACGTCACTAACATCCGTGAATGAGGCTCACGAAACCTCCAAAACACCAACTTATTCCAAAATCACTCCAAAAATAATCTCCTTTTCATTAACACTACCAAAAGTAACAAAAATAAACATTCAAAAGGTCTATGTTCTAACTAAAAATGGTCGGAGAATAGAAGTCATGATCATTTTGAGAACTAACGGCTATTAGAGCATACGGTGTTGATCATGGGGGAGGGTGGGGGATTCCTAGTTTCATGTGGGAACAACACCGCTAAATCAGGGACTTATTATTATTTTTACTATGACCAGTGAAAATTCACCGCGTTCCACCGGTACCATCACCCATTTTTCAACCGTTCCCAATGGTCATATAATCGTTACTTATAATAAAAAGAAAAATTACACAATTAATACCACTACAAATTTCTTTTACTCACTACCTCTAGTCTTCTCTACTCTTCAGTTATTTACCACTTAACACATTATGAATCTGTAAAATTGCAAAACATATGACTCATCAAGTTCGGAAGATGATGATTCATGTGACCATAATTTTGAGTTTTTGAGTGGTTTTTTTATCATTAGATGAAGTGAAAGTCACCTCCTTATCAAGAAGGTGTTAATTTGTTTTTCTTTAATTATTATTTCTTTCTATGTTATTTTTTAATTTTATAATTTTTATCTATGTTAAATTGTTTATTATATTATTATTTATACTTATATTTAACTTCTAAGGCTTATGTATAGAGACGATCGTGAACAAGCTAATAAAAAATGGTGGCACAATACTTTGTAGATAGTTATCCAACATTTCTCCCGGAAATGTTCCGAAGAAGGTTTCAAATGGATAAACATCTATTTTTAATCATCGTCCATCAACTAAAGATGACTTTAAGTTCTTTCGAATCAATTTAGACGAGCAGGTCGTCTGATTTTTACTTTGCTACAATAATGCAGTTTCACAATACTACAACTAGCATACGAGAATGTTAAGATGATTGCTTAGAACACTTTTGTGATAGGGTTATTACTTTTTATTCGAAGGGATATCTTCGTGGAACAACTTACAGTGACGTATAACTATTATACACTACACATGAGCAACATCATGGTTTTTCGGGGATGTTTTGGGAGCTTAGATTATACGTATTGGGCTTGGTAAAATGTCCAATTGAATGGCAAGGCCAATAGATGAGTGATGATCACAAGCATCCAATGATAATGGTTGAAGCGGTGATGTTTGTAGGTTTGTAGATTTAGCATGTGTTTCTTAGGACTCTCGGAGCTAACAATGACATCAACGTCCTTGACCGATCCCATTTGTTTAATGATGTTCTTAGCAGAACCTTCCCGAAGTGTCCATATGGTTAACGGTGTTGACTATAAATTTGAATACTATTTAGCCGATGGGATTTATTTAAATTGGGAAAAGATAGCTAAAATGTTTTCATTCCCACCTGAGAATATCTTAAATAACAACGCTTTAAAGGGATGCAAGAAGTGATAAGAAAGGACATTGGGAAAGCTTTTGGGTTCCTAAAAGGTATACTTCAACAATCTGCAAAACAACTACATCCATGAAAAATAGAAAAATCATGTAGGCGTGTATTATCTTACATAATATAATTTTAAAGAGTGATCGTGTGGCGATATCTCTAGATTATATAGAAGATCTTATAAACAATGAACCAATAAAACATATATTAGATACTTTCACATATACAATCATACACAAACCACAATAACCTTCGAGTGGATCTTATTGAGCATTTGGAGGATCTGTATCAATCGAACCAAACGAATATTTAGTATTCTTTCTCCAAATTAATGAGTCTAATTTTTTGTCCAATTCCTTATAAAATTTTAATTTCTTGGTTAAAAAATGATGGGGGAAATGAGGTGATTATGGATACTATTGCAAAGGTTCCAATAGCTAACCCATGACTGACTACTTACTTAGTTACTTTGAAACTCAAACAAGTTAAAAAGGATCGGAAAGCTTGGATTTCCTTAGATAAGGATATAGAGTCATGGGAATCGAGATTTTTAAAATAAAAAAAATTGAGGAGATCAAACTTATACTGGACTCTAAACTACTTACTCATGAGGAGAATCTCAGAAAAAAAGGGATTTGGAAAAGAAGTTAGGGATTTAGAGCATATCATCACAATAGACTTAAAACAAAAAAGTTGAGGTCCAAATAGGCTTTAAAAGGTGATGAAAACACTAAGTTTTCATAGTATGGTAAAAAGGTAATTTGGCGAAAGGAAGGATTAACAAGTCCTCATTAAGTGCTTTGACCCAAAATTCATCGATCAAATATGAGTCCAATGACTTTTTTCAAATGCAAATTCTATGAAACTCTATCAAACCGTCCTAAGCTCAATTATAGTGGGAGACAAGCTTCATCGTCGAGAGGGAAACAACCTAGATTACCAGCTATGGCCCTTAAATAACTGCTCGGTGATAAATGAGTAGGAGTTTAGAGACAACCAAGAGGTTTTCCTAGAAGCAGCCACCCTTGAAAGAGTGCGTAATAGCTCACTGATCGAGCGCTCTTACTCCGAAGATGAATAGGGCTAAGCGATCTACCAAAATAGTGGGATGTAAAAATACATTCGTAGGGGAACATTCTACCTTAGAGTGAAGCACCAATGTGAGTGGTAGTGGACGGAGAAGAAGCAATAATATCGGCTTGAGTAAGGTAAACATTGGTGAGAATCCAATGCCTTGAAAACCTAAGATTCCTTCATAAGGTTTGTCCACGGAGGGTGAGTCAGGGCCTAAGATCAAGCCGAAAGATGTAGTCGATGGAAAACAGGTGAATATTCTTGTACTACCCCTTGTTGGTCCCAATGGATGGAGGAGACTAGGTTAGTCGAAAGATGGTTATCGGTTCAAGGACGTAAAGTGACCCTATTTTTTCAGGGTAAGAAGGGGTAGAGAAAATGCAACGAGCCAATATTCGAGCACCGGCCGCTATGGCGCTGAAGTAACCTTAAAAAGAGTGCATAATAGCTCACTGGAGTAGGTATCATTCTCATCCACTTCATTCAACTTGATTAAGATAAAAAATAATTTCTGTAGATTTGATAAGGCTCCAGGCTTGATGGTTTTAATAAAATAGTATAGGCAACTATTTGAAACCGACTTAAAAAATGTGTTGGACTATTTCTACTCCTTGGGTCATATTAGTAATGGATTCAATTCTTCCTCCATTTTTTTAATTCCTAAGATATTATAGTCGTAACAAGTATAGAACAATTTATCTACTAGGATGCATTTTAAAAACTATATCAAAGGTCTTGGCAAATATATTGAAGGTGGTTATTAACTATATTATAAGTGAAACTCAATATGTTGTTATCCAAGGGTAGCTTATCCTTTACGGGTCAATGATTGTTTATGAAATCATTTGAAACTCAAACAGAAAGAAGACCTCATCTTCAAAGCATAATTTGAAAAGGCCTTTTTACTTGATTAACTAAGGATATCTTGATCATACTCCATAATTCTTGAAAGTCTCTCTATTATAATCCATAATTCTTGTGATTCGTATAATACTTTCATGTGGGTACTCCGCATATGATATAGTTACATCTATCCAATTTAAGAAGTTGTGATTGCTAACCACCTAGATATAATAATGACTGAAGCCATGTGCTATGATACAACTGAGTTGTTCTTGTGACATAATTAGTGGAATCCTACATAGATAAGAAATTTGTTTTGTATATAATAATGAGTGTAACCAATCAACACACACACACACACACACACACACACACACACACATATATATATATATATATATATATATATATATATATATATATATATATATATATATATATATATATATATATATATATATATATATATATATATAATTTTTACGTAATATTTTAAAATTGGTTTTTTTAAGCAAATTTTTTTATAAAACTTAAAATAGAAAGTTATAGTAAGGAAAATTTTAAAAATGAAAATTTTTTGTAAATCGTTATTTTGAACAAAATGTTTCATTTATCTTTGAACAAAACAAAAAAAAGTTAAAATTTTATATTATTGTTTTATTACTTATAGTTTTTTAATATACGTAATTTCAATCATATCATGTCTTAGTATATCATTTTATAATTAATAATTTTTGTTCTATTTAATATTTATTTATTCAACCCGTGTAATACACGATCTTACTAAAGGTCGTGTAAATATAAAACAAACATAGTATACAACAAAAAACACCACATTTATTTGGTCAAATAACACGATATGATAAAACAATACTACAAAAAATATATTAGGATTAAATCATGTACAGACAACAAAATATCATAATATTTTTAAATAGTATAAATAACAAATTAACACAACAAACATTAAAAACAACATAAAAAACAAGCATAAAAAAATAACACAACAAACCAATATAGCAAAACAACACAGCAAACCACCATACCTAAACAATATAACAAAATGAAAGGAATTGAAAAGTTAAGGTGTTTTAGATTTTAGTAATTAATATATTTTTCAACATATTGAGTGTTATAACTACAATAAGTTGTTAGGTAAGCTGGAGGAAATATCTAAGTTAGTTGGTTATATAAATATTAGATTAATTATACATGTGTGAAAAGTAGTACAAAAATTTTTGTGACCAACAAACCCTACTTTTTAGACTTTTTGAAACAATGTTTTTTTATTTGACCTCCCTATACACACACCATGTCAATTGGTACTTGGGAAATGACATAATGGTTCATACACGGTTGCCCTAACCGTTAATAACCATCATGTGTAAAATATGCATACGTACAACATAATTAATATGGGGCAACCGTTAATAACCATCATGTGTAAAATATGCATACGTACAACATAATTAATATTAACATAGGTCTTATTTATATACCAAGTCTAACTTATATTCTAATGAAAACCGAATTCTATCTCATTTGGCCTTATTTAAATGATATTAGGTCCTATAAAATATAGTGTCTAGTATGTATTAATAAAAATGCTTTTGTCCAAATCACTAATCTAAAAATTGGGATTAAAAGAAATATAAAGAAGAAAAAACTAGCATAACTTTTGATCCCATCAAATTGACTCTTTTACTTGTAACACCCGGTTATTTTTAAAGTGATGAAAGGAAGAATAAAAGTGAAGGAAAAGAAGAAGATGCAATTTAACCCAAGTTGAAGGGTTAAAAGTGTCAAAAGGACAACATGTTTGAAAGGTGGGTGTAAAAGCAACATGGCCGCCCATGCCATGTTACTTTTCACCTTTTCATTCGGATTTCTTTTGTGAGAGAAAGAAAAGAGTAGAAGGGTTCGGGTTTTCGAAGAACAAGAAGAAGAAGATCGAATTCAAGGTAAGGATTCTTGGTTTTAAGTTGTTCTTGGCCGGCCTATGCTTTGGTTATGTGCTTATGTGTGTTTGTGTGCGTTCGGTTGTGTGTTCTTGGTGGATTTTAGGTGTTGAACTTGTAGCAAACGGGATTTGAAGGAAGTCATACCCAAAGAGCTGCTAAGGTGAGTTCTAAAACCCCTTTTTACTTGTTTTAAACTGATTTGGGGTTGAAAATGCATGTATGTTCATTTTTTAAAAATGGGTTTACACCCGTATGTATGTGTATGAATGTGTTTGCGGGTGGGGTTTGACTTGGGACGGAGAAAGGAAGGAAAAGAATAGGCCTACGGGTGAAAGGGGACATCCCGAGACTGAGACGGTTGTCTCTTCTGATGAAGAGGAAGGAAAGAGCCTGTGCCTGAGGCAACACGAGGCTGTAACTACGGGGCATTTCAAATATGCAAGCCCCCGACCTTTGATGGAAATGGCACTACTGCTGCTGCTCACCGATGGGTGAGAGAGATAGATGTTGTTTTGGATATCAGCGAGTGTCGAGAGGATCAGAAGGTAAAGTTTGCCACTCATTCATTTATGGACTCGGCTCTGTGCTGGTGGGACAATATTGTCCAAGCCGAGGGTAGCAGGGCAATTGGAAGAATGAGGTGGCCGGAGTTGAGGAAATTGGTGATCGAGAAGTTCTGTCCTCAACGAGAGAAGGACAAGGTGGAAAGGGAGTTCCTGCAGCTGGAGGCGGGAACCATGACACTTCAACAATACACCACCAAGTTTAACGAGATGGCACCGCTAGTGCCGGATCAGGTGACACCCCTGTCATGAAAGATCAAGAGGTACATTTAGGGCTTACCGGCGGACATCCGCAGGCACATGATCGCCGCTCGACCAAGCACGTTCAGGTCGGCGGTTAACCTGGCGGGGAGACTGTATGATGAGCGTGAGGTGGTGGTGGCTGAGGTGAGCAAGAAAGGTGGTGGTGATCGGGACTGGAACGGGAAGAGGTTTGGGTGTGGCGGGACTGCCCCAAACAACAAAGCTGCGAGGGTGGGTGACAGGCGTGTGGTCACATCTGGTGCAGGATCGAAGAGATGTGGTAAATGCGGGAAGGAGCATTCGGGGGAATGCAAATGGGGATCAAACATCTGCTTCAAGTGTGGGAAGCCTGGTCATATGGCGAGAGACTGTGGAGTTATAAGGTGTTATAACTGTGGGGAAAATGGCCATCTGAGCAGGGATTGCAAGAAGCCAAGGGCTGAAGGTTCGGGAGCAAAGAAGGCTAGAGGAGAAGGGCAAAGGGCGAGTGCCAGAGCATTCACGATGACGCAGGAGGAGGCTAGGACAGACCCCGATGTTGTGTCAGGTACGTTTCTAGTAAACCAAACTCTAGCTTTTGTGTTATTTGATTCTGGTGCTAGTAAAAGTTTTATTTCTACTGCTTTCTGTGCTAAATTGCCTGTTAGTAGTAGGAGCATAAATAAGCCCTTTGATGTAGAAACTGCCATAGGTAAGTCTACCAGGATTTCTGAGATGATAGAAGGTTGCAACGTGGAACTAGAAGGTCATAAGTTTCCTGTTAGACCATTCGTGATGACCTTAGGCGGATTCGATGTAGTCCTAGGAATGGATTGGTTGGCAGACTACGAGGCGAACATTATGTGTCACAAGAAGATGGTCAGACTGACAGCGCCTGACGGGAGTGCGGTGACGGTTTAGTGATCGAGTCACTACGATTCCGAAAGTGATTTCGATGGCGGTGGCGGGAAAGTGCATGAGGCGTGGATGTAGTGCCTACTTGGCTTACGTAAAGGATGTAGATACGCCAACACCACAACTGTCTGATGTACCGGTTGTGTTGACTTTCCGGATGTCTTTCTGGAAGACTTACCAGGTGTGCCACCGGACCGCGAGATCGAGTTTCAAATTGACTTGATACCCGGTGCTCAACCTGTATCTAAGACACCGTATCGGTTAGCTCCGACTGAGATGAAGGAATTAATAGAGCAACTACAGGAGTTGCTTGATAAAGGGTTCATTAGACCGAGTACTCCCCATGGGGTGCTCCAGTCTTATTTGTGAAGAAGAAGGATGGTAGTATGAGAATGTGTATAGACTACCGGAGTTGAATAAGTTGACAGTGAAGAATCGGTATTCACTACCGAGAATTGATGATCTCTTTGATCAGCTCCAAGGTGCTAGTTGGTTCTCAAGGATAGACCTTCAATCTGGTTACCATCAGCTGAAAGTGAAGGAGCAAGATATTCCTAAAACAGCTTTTCGTACGCGTTATGGACATTATGAGTTTCTCTTTATGTCTTTTGGTTTAAGCAATGCGCCAGCTGCTTTTATGGACTTGATGAATCGGGTGTGTCGACCGATGTTGGATAAATCAGTGATTTTGTTTATTGATGATATCCTGATTTACTCAAAGAACAAAGAAAAGCATGCTTGTCACATTCGGGAAGTATTGGAGACATTGAGAAAGGAAAAGTTGTATGTTAAATTCTCCAAGTGCGCATTCTGGTTGCAGAGTCTCATCGATAGTGATCTTGTTGAGTGCCCTGTAGTCAATGCAGAGTCTCATAGAACCATCTTTCTTCTTCACGAATAAGACCGGTGCACCCCAAGGCGAGACGCTTGGTCTAATAAATCCCAACTCTAGTAACTCATGTAACTGCTCCTTCAACTCCTTAAGCTCCATAGGTGCCATACGATACGGTGCCTTAGAAATCGGCTCAGCACCAGGAATAAGATCAATAGTGAACTCTACATCGCGATCTGGTGGAAGTCCGGGTAGCTCCTTGGGAAACACGTCCGGAAAGTCACATACAATCGAATAATCAGATATGTTCAACTCATCAGAAGATGTAGCTTTCACTGAAGCTAGGAATCCCACGCAACCATGCGATAAGAACTTCTGAGCCTTAAGTGCAGAGATGATTTTCAACGATTTCCGAGGCTGAGTCCCTTGATAAACGAGTTCAGGGCATTGAGGATTTCCAAATAAAACACGACGAGTCTGGCATTCAATAGTAACGTGATGTCGAGTCAACCAATCCATACCAAGTATGACATCAAAGTCACTCATTTGCATAGGAAACAAATCAGCTTCACGAATAATAGACTCGATTCTGATCGGACAATCTCTATAAACATGTGAGATGATAGTCGAATCTCCTAAGGGAGTAGTAATAGCTAAAGCGTGCTCTAAAGCAGTCGGTGCAGTCATCAAGTACTTAGCAAACAAAAGAGAAACGACAGAATGTGTAGCGCCCGTATCAAATAAGACATAAATATCCCGCTTCCCTATGCAAAGGGTACCGGAGACCATACCTGGGGCGTTAACTATCAGTATGAGATAAGAAACATGTATAATACTTCTCTAACTAAAACGGTTTAGAATTATACCAGGTGCATTAGCTGCTTCATTTGCAGTGAGTGCAAAAACTCGTCCTCCAGCTGCAGGTTTAGCTTGATTCCCTCCAGCATCACTACGAGGGTCACGCTGAGGGCAATCCCTAATCATGTGTCCTGCACGCCCGCATCTAAAACATAATCCTCCGGCCAGGCGACAAGCTCCCTTATGAAGTTTCCCGCAGGTGTTACACTGAGGGGTTGCATTCTGATCCTGATTAGGTTGATGCTGATTCGGTAGTTGAGCACGAGTAGAGGCTTGTTGAGTCTGGTTACGAGCTGGTTTCTGGTTCTGGTTTCGGTTCTTCCATGGTCGGGAGTTATTGTTGTTGTTGTGATCAAAACGGTTTCGATGGTCTCGCGATGATGAAGACTGATTCTTATTCGTATGAGAGGAAGACTGATCATGGTCATTCTCCCTAGGCCGCTTACGGTTATCATCATATGAAGTCTTTCCATTCTTTTTATCATTATATAAGTTTTTAACTGCATCAACCACTTCATTTATATCTCTAAACCGATGATTCAGTATAAACTTTCGATCTCTTTCACATATAGCCCACTGAAAATTTTCTGTCTGCTCATGCGGTGGACAGGCAGATGCCCCAAGAAAACTCACTAACCGAGTAAATCGTGTCTTGAAATCTGTTATGTGCTCATCATCCCTCTGTCTAATATTAGCATACTGTCTACGATACTCAGTGCGGTCAGTAGCGGTGAAGTACTCCTCATAAAATAATCCTCGGAATTCATCCCAAGGAAGTGTAGCTGCATAATCATTTCCTCCTCTAGCTTGTTTCACAGTCGTCCACCATCTATGAGCATCATCCTCTAACTTGTATGTTGCCAGCCTTACTTTGTATACGTCCTCAACGCCAAGTACCTCAAACGATTTCTCAATGTGACTGATCTAGTTTTGCACCTCGACTGGATCACTAGAAGTACCGAAGGATTTAGGCCTTTGCTTCTGAAAACGTTCCAACCAAACATGAATACCATCACGGGGTGGTGGTGTATCACCAACGGGAGGTGCTCCTGTATGGTTTCCACCAGGTGAAGCCCCTGTGGCGTTTCCGGCAGGTGGTGCGCCAGTAGCGTTACCGGCAGGTGGTGCGCCAGTGGCGTTACCGGCAGGTGGAGCTCCGGTGACATTTCTAGCGGGTGGTGTTCCAGAAGCATTTTCAGCAGGCGGTGCTCCTTGGTTTACAACCATATTAGCCTGCTGCATTTGTTGGAAAACAGTTTGGGCAGTCTGAGCCATCATGTTAGGAAGCATCCCCGAGATAGCAGTGTTGACAGCATTAGCAACCAGTGCTTCCAAGTTTGCATCAGAAGAAGGACCATTCGAGTTATTGCGATTGTTCACACGTCTTTTAGGAGCCATCTGAAATGAAGATATACGTGTGAGCACTAGAATCTAGATTGGCAAAAGATTAGATCCTAACCCAATGTCTACCCATTACCTCACAAGTTTGATTATTAACGTTTAAGTTTTCTACAGGAAAGAGCTTTTGCTCTGATACCATAACTGTAACACCCCAACCCGGAGAGGTTGACGTGTCGCTATTACAGATATCAAATCAAAAACCAAATCCATGATATTAAATAGGCAGACAGAAGTAATAAATTCAAACAAACCAAATAATCCGAAAGAACCTAATTAAGGTGTTTATTACATCAATTAAAGCAAAAGATAATCTTGATTTCAATTCACTCTTCACTGATTTCCCGGATTACCCTGATTACCTACAAATAAATAAGAAAAACACCACAAAAGAAAATACGGCTGAGCCAAAAGTTGCTCAGTAACGGAAAGAACAATAGTAATGACTTTAAGCATATAATACTGATATCAAATACTGAACTGGTCATATAATGCGAAAACTAAAATCTGATTCTAAACATATAATACAGATACTGAACTGAACATGTAATACTGAAACTAAACTGATTTACACGACGAGTATATGCAAATAAAATAAGTCGTGTAATATAAGAAGTACCCAGAGTCAAAACTGAACTAATAAGTACATAGCTAGCTAGACTACGCACTACTGAGATGGTGTGTGGGGCGTACACACATGACTCCATCCCCCGGAATTGAACTGATCTAACTGAACTAGGATCGATCCATCCGCCTCCTAAATAAATGTGGCCAAAGTACTACATGAGTACTAACGTGTTAACGGAGACGCCGTGAGCTTTTATAAACACCGTCACAAAAAGTGTCATGTCATTGACACCACAATGACATGTCGGACAAGCTCGGGTAACAGAGTGCTAAATCAAAGGGTAGTATAACTACCAACGTATCAATAAATTATTTACAGGAACATGCAATAATGAGCACAATTTATAAAATATATATTTCATGCTACAAGTCTCAACAATTCACTCTAAAAAGTCAAACGGGTTGAGAGCGGAACTAGATAAATAATACTAGACGACTAGTAAAGGCTAAACGAGTCATATTAACGGAACAAGGTGTCAAAAATCCGTACTACAAAGTAACAGAAAATATTATTTATACTAAGACATAAAGAACCAGGAATCCGTACCTTATTTAGCAACACAAATCAACCACGTCTAACTCGAGCTCAAGTCATACGGGAACCTACACTTTAATTATTTTGTGAGTTAGGTTCACAACTTTGATATACGTTATATTGATTTTTCCGTACGAGGTGTTTTAAAGGTTTTAAATAATCATTAACCTTAGCAAGACTTGGTATATATATATTTGATTTGGTTGCATTAAATGTCAAAACTACTTAATAATTTCTTTACCAAAAGATATCAATGAATTATATAAATTTGTTTTGGAGTTACAAGCCACATGCCAGCCTTCATAATTACGAGTTGACTTTATTTTCTAATTAAATAACATTATTCATATATTACTATTATAATCCTATCATCTTCTTGTGCCAACCTTGAATAGCAGAACCAAAACCCCATTTTCAAGTTTGAGACTTCCATGGGTGGATTGGTAACACCCAGATTCACAAGCAACCTGATGCCCATTTATGTAGGCATACTTTGTAGAAATCAATTTAACCATTTCTATTAAGGTCCTAGCCGCCGGAACACACCGACAATTATAACCGTTATATCAATTGTGAAGTGTCAATCATGAAAGAAACAGATTGTGAAACTTATTACCTGAGTTAGGGTTAGTGAGCCAAATGAGAACAACCGTTCAAATAGTTTGGACAATGATCAGGTAGAAACAAATGGTAAGGAGCAGTGCTAGCGGTCACGGTTGCGAAGGAAACTGCGTAAACAATCAGAACGAATCATCGCAGTCACATGAGAGTTAAGAAAATCAGAACGAATCATCGCACTCTAGGGGTTTTCGAGTGATCATACCTGAGTTAAGAATCAACCCGTGACCGGTGTACGCGTAGGTTGCAACCGGTGGCGTAATAACCTGGCTTGCTGAACATGGATTGATTTAATGGTGATGGTGGAGTCGAAGGTGGTTTACGATGGTGATATGGTGTGTGTCGTATTTTGCTCGAATAGAAACACAGGTACTCCCGGAGTTTCATGTGGAGAATTAAGAGATCAAAGGGTTTAAATCAGTAGATAGTTACGCGGAAGTTGCAAGAATCAGTTGTAGGTGATATCATTAAAGAGAGTAATGGATAGATAGAATATGGTCCACGAATTACATGTGAGATTTTTCGTAAACTGCCATGCTATTTAATTATTATTATTATTATTATTATTATTATTATTATTATTATTATTATTATTATTATTATTATTATTATTATTATTATTATTATTATTATTATTTACGGTTATTATACATATAATTCATGGAATCCACCTTTGAGTTTGGTACGGTCGCCACTTGTTGATCACCCATGTAGAAGACGTTTAACTTTAACTGGAATTATACCAAGAACCTCCCTAATCGATTTGCACCCATGGCTATCAACCACCTACATGACAAGCCCCTGCTATATTGTCCTTGTGGCTACTAAACGACTATGTTTAGCCTGCCATGTTCTATTTTCATTCTCAGTTAAGAACTGCAGGACCAGGGATGGTCACTTAGAACACATCATACAATGAGGAGAGAACTTTATAACACTTAACAGGTCAAATAGGGAACTTGTAACTTATGACATTGATCTAAGAACACAACTAAATATGAGACAAAACAAAAAGCAAACAACATAAATGTTGGTTTTCAAGAATGTTGTATATTGCTCTCAAGTTCTTTACAAGTATTAAAAGGCATAAAGAAAGTTACAAGGACCTGAGATACTTTATACTACATCTTACCGCCGGCCATACTTTGAAGGCTAGCTGGAAACATTTGAACTAGACAACAAAATCAAATGTAGAGTCAAACGGCAGATTGCTTTTTGACTAGTGACTATGACATGTCATAGCTCACATCCTAATATAATACAAAAAGGATAAAAGTACATAAAGTAGAAAGCACAGACTCAAGACCTCAATGTACAGTTACCAAAAGCATGGACCTTTTCACCAACTTATGTAAGTTGGTGACTGAACAGAGTTGCAGCGGAAAGGTGGTCCATCTTTATGGAAAAGAACATTAGATAACGCATGTGTTAAAAAGTCTTCAGAAGAAATCTATCTTCACTTCTTGGCTTTGGAAGACTTTGTCTTTGAAGCTTCGGAAGACTTCACTTTTGGCTTCAAAAGATGTTGGTCTTGGCTTCAGAAAATTTTACACTTAGAATATTTTCTAGTGCATGGTGTAAAACTTCCGAAGCATTTCTACTCTGTACTTCAGTGCATGCATGCAGGAAAGACTTTAAATGTTTTATGTGCATCAGCTTTATATGAAACCTTACAAACTCCCTCTAGGCTGATGCTACCAAAATATTTGAAGACCTTTAGATGTTGAGAGTCCTCATCATGATGATGACCATACCCTTCTTCATTAGATGGTCAGGATCACTCAGACTCTCATAGTGTCTTCTCATGTCAAAGAGATCATGCAGAGGTAGGTTGAATAGGTCTTGCTATGTGTAGACATCTTCACCACCTTGATCTCTCATCACATGCCATATTTCTATATTAGTTGTGAAGGTCCAGGATAAGATGGGTCTTTCTGATGCAAGAGTAGCCACTTGAATTGGAGTTGATTGGGATGCCTCTTCATGCACTCTCTCATGATGATCTTTATCATCTTGAGTCTTAGAGGTGGATGACTCTAACTTCTTCTTCTTCTTTGACTTGGTCTAGAGGTCATCCTTTTCCTCCTCTTTGAAAGTTTTAACTGAGAAGACTGGCCTTTAGCACCTTGTTGTTCAGTCTTGTCTTTCTCAGTTGGGTCTACCTCCCTTACAGGTTCAGAAGGAGAGGGAGTTTGACCTTGTTGTTGATCAGAAGATGAAGCTTGCTAAGATAGGGCAGGAGGTCTAGGTTGTGTTGTCTTAAATTGTTCAACCTTAACCTCCACTTCAGGAGGGGCTTGACTTGGTGGGGAGTGTAAGTCAATAAGCTCTCATCTCTTGATCTTCTGCTTGATTACCCTGATGTGCTCATCCATAGTTGAAAGAGACATTGGGCCAAGTCTCCTTCAGGAGAATCCATATAGCTTCAAGAAGCTCATCATCCTTTGTCTGTCAACAGACTTTTTCATACTCTTTTGGATGATGGCTCTTGTCTTTGAAGCCTCTTCCCTCATTTTTCTCTTTGTTGCCTTTTGTTCTTTGAGTACTTGAAGTTCAAGTTGTTTGAGATACTCAAACTCAATATACTCAAAGGACAAGGAAAGAAGTGCAGCTGCCTGGTAGAGTCCAATGGCACTCAGGTAGTTTATCATATTTTGCATGTCAGTTTCTTTGTCTATCTGAGGTTCTTGTGGAGTTGTCATAGTCTCTTGCACAGGGATTTCGTGAACTGGAGAGAGAGTAGGATCATGTTTGTACAGTCTTTTCTGTCTTTTTTCTTCTTTGATTTGGAGGAGCAACCTTGCATCATCTGCTTCCTTCATCTTTCTTGACACTTTCATGTCAGCCAGTTCATTGAGTTCCTCTAAGGGGAGATATATGATCTCATCAATGTCATAGTTCTAGGTCTGCAGGTAAGTAATCCTGACTGCCCTCAACTCATCATCTTGAGTGTTTGGTCTGGGGGCAGCTCTGATTGCAGCTTCCATAAAGCCTGAGGACCCAGTGGAACTATCTCCCTTTAGCTTCATATTCCTCTCTCTCCTCCTCCTCAATATCCTCAGAAGTTAAAATCTTTTTCCCTTTGTTACCCACAGACCTTTGTGACTCAGGGTGGAGAAAGCTTTGGCCTTAATTGCTTGGAGTAGCTTCCATGCTCTGGCCAGAGAGAGGCTGTGATACACCTTCACCAGCAGGTGTTTCACTGAGGGAATGAATTGCTGAAGTAGTTGTAGGTGTGATAGGGCTCTCAGGCTCTATCACTGGGCCTTCAGTCAAGGTTTTCCCTTTGAAGCTAATCTTAGGGTCTACCTCAACATCCAGTTGACAAATGACATTACCTGATTGCCTTTGTCTTCTTCTTAGGCTGAACTCTTCAGTAATCCTGTCTTGAATCCTTTGAGCCAGCCTGCTAGCTTGCCTAGATTGGCTTGGATTGACAAGTGGCATGTTGATCAGGTCAAGGCCTTCATAGTAGTTCAAGGTCTGAAAGTTGAAGACTTCTTGCTACCCTTGAACTCTTTGAAGAATGAAGGCTCTTCTGTCAGCATCATACCTCCACCCAGTTATATAGTTTGAAGTTCCTTGGGGTGGAGATGGCATAGCCCTTGAAATACCTTCCTCAAAGAGACTCTGAATGAGAGAGTCTAGAGAGTCCACATCAATGTGAACTTGAGGAAGTTGCTGAGTATAAACAACTACAAGTAAGGATAGTTAGTCCTCAATGTCCATACTTTGTGAAGAACTCCCAAGTTTTGTGATTGCTATGAGTTTCTCCCTCTTTTTGGTAGCATCACCCTCTTGCACAGGTGAGCTAGGAGTTAGATCAACCACATCCACAGGTTATTGTGTTCTTGGATGAGCTCTCCTTAAAGGTCTCCCAGCTAGTTTTTCCCTGAGATAAGATATCTCAAGTTGTTGATCATTGACCTTATTTTGTAAGGTAGTCACCTGAGATTCCAAGTTACTCACCTTAGAGACTAGGTAGGTGCATGTTTGTGACAGGATTTGCACCTTTAGTCTTAAATTCCCCTCATCTTCATCAGAAGAATCATTAGGGGAAGAGAGAACTGGACCAAAGTCCTCACTCTCACCACGAGCATCATGTTCTTGGCTGCTGGATTTCCTCTGCTCACTGACAACTTCAAGTGAAGTGTCAATGGGTTGAGTTGTCATGGTTGAGGTCTTAATGATGTAATCACTTGCAGAAGTAAGAGCCTCTTCCATATGGATCTCTTGAACATGTTCAGAGAGATCCACCTCAGTAATGGGTGATTGATGTGGCTAGACATAGGAGAATCAGGAGCACTCATCTCTCTTTGAGTAGGGGAGGAGTAGAGAGACTCATAGTACCACTGAATCCTATGTCTTAATCAGTATAGAATTCTAGGTTGGGAATGGGTTGGTTTAAATCTAGTGGCTGGGGATGGTAATTGTTCCCTGAAAGTTGTTCACTTGAGTGTTGAGACTTAGAGTGAAGGCTTAAAGCTGATGGGCTAATGAGCTCATCAGAGCATGAGGAACCTCAGCATTGATTCTTGAAGATATGGGAGTGGTTTGCTCCTCAGGAGAGGTGGGAGCTCTAGTGTCCACTTCCTCCTGTATGGGTGATGATATGGGGGCCTGCACAAGCTCAATAGCTTGAGTAGGGGTTCTTTTGGATTTTCTTTGGTAAGTGAGGAGTGTTTGTGGCTGTTTGGGTGGTTTAGAAGAAGAATGTGTGGGTTCAACACTAGCTTGTGTTGCTAGGTTGTCACCTTAAGCAATGAGCTCTAACATTTTTGGGACAAGGGCTGTTTCTATCACAGAGAAATCAATAGTTGGCTTCTTCATGATTTTAAAGATGTCAGGCTTCATCTGTCCCAATTATAGAATATTACATGTTTCCCTCAACTATGAGCCCAGTTCACAGTTAAGAATGTACTGAACATATCTAGGAAATATGTAATACTCTAAGGAGTCCAAATTAGCAAGTAAATTTGTATAAACAAATTAAGAGTACCTGAACTTGACCCATTAAACCATTCCATATCTGGTCCCACCCCCTATGCTTATTGGACAAGCTTTGGATGACTACATGAAGCAGGTACTTCCACTGGGATGAGACCTTTCCTTTTCTGAATGTCTTTACAGAGAAATCTCCCTTATAGCCCATCTACTTAAAGGAATGATTGACAGCTTCTGTTGGAAAGGACAACTCACCTTCTTCATCATCCAGCTGAAGATGAGTGTTGATGATGGCTGGAGTGATAAAGATTGTCCTCCCCTGCACTATGGCAGATAGTGCCTTCTCCCCATCCATGATGAATTCTTGGCAGATCTTCCAAAATTCAAGTAGATGATCCTCATAGAGAGTTGGATCAATGGTCAGGGATGTGAAGTAGTTGGATAGAGTCAAGAATTGACAAACCTCTGAGAAACAAACATCTTTCTCAGAGTTCATAGGGCAACCTGATTGTGCTACCTGTTAAGTAGCATGGAGAAATCAGGGTTGTTTTTGTGGTTTAGGTTGGCCATTCTAGAAAGCTTAAGGACAAAGAAAGTGAAGAACAAAGGTGGTTTGGGTGAATTTAGGTTATGTGAATAGTTCAGATGAAGAGGAGAGTGAAAGAGGGGGGGAACCGTTGGCTATATATATGAAATGGATTTAAGACAAAGTTAATGAAAGAGGATAAACTTTGAAATCCGGATGTTGGTCCCACCTCTAAAAACTAGTTTGCTTCTGCCCAAAAAGTAGTTTTCTTTGAAATCGAAAAAGCTTTCGAAGGTAAATTTAACTTCGGAAGTGGTTAATGAAAAGCTTCCGAAGGAAAAATGACTTCGAAATATATTCCAAAGAGTTTTGAAAATTTTGCTTTGGAAGAGATTATTACTTAAAGATTTATTCTAAGAAAAATAAAACTTCCGAGAGTAAATTGCTTTCGGAAGAAAATTGTTCTTCAAAAACATACAAGGATTCAAGTAAAATTTAAGCTTCGGAAGATATTTCTAAAATTTCTTCCGAAGGTAAATTTACTAAAGTAGTTATTTTTTTCTAAGACTTAAGTTTCTTCCAAAGGTAAAAACTTATCTTCCGAAGGATAAAAAGATCAAAATTTTCAAAAATCTAAGACATGTCTTTCAAAAAGATTTTTCTTTTATAGTAAACAAGGGCTGATGAAGGTGATAAAATAGACATCTTAGGACACACAGTTTTTAGAAATAATATGATTTAACTTTTAAGAAAAGCTACTCAAAGTTAATCATCCTAATAGCTGATACAAGATATCTAAGTCTTTGCTCATCAAAAGCTTTGGTGAACAGATTAGCATATTGTTCATTTCTATTAACTTTAACTAGTTTGATTAATCCTTTTTCAAAGTTATCTCTAATTAAATGATACCTGATATAGATGTGCTTTGTCCTTGAGTGCTGCACAGGATTCTCTATGATTGAGATAGCACTCTTGTTGTCTATGTGGATGGGAGTCTCTTTGAAGTTGAATCCATAGTCCAGCATCTGATTCCGAATCCAAATCACTTGAACACAGCAGCTTGCAGCAGCAATATATTTAGCTACAGTAGTTGATGCAGACACACAGGATTGTTTCTTGCATTGCCAAGAGACTATCCTTCCACCAAGAAGTTACATCCCCTGATGTAGACTTTGCAGTCATATTGTAGCCACTATAGCCACTATCTGTATAGGCATACAGGTTGAAGTCAGACTTCTTTGGATACCAAAGGCCAAGTGTTGGAGCACCTTTGAGATATCTTAAAATCCTCTTAACAGTGACCAGGTGTGACATCTTAGGGTTGGCTTGATATCTTGCACAAATACATATGGCAAACATGATATTAGGCCTGCTAACAGTGAGGTACATAAGAGACCCAATCATAGCCCTATAAAGATGTTCATCCACACACTCCCCCTCAAGATTAGGTCCAAGGGAGTGATTTTTGGCTATGGGTGTCTTAGCAACCTTACAATCAGTCATGTTGAATCTTTTAAGTATGTCTTGTACATACTTTGACTGACTTATGAAGATGCCATTATCAACTTGCTTCACTTGAATTCCTAGAAAGAAATTAAGTTCCCCCATGGCACTCATTTCAAACCTATCCTTCATCAGCTTCTCAAAGTCTTGGTAGAGCGTTGGATTAGTTGACCCGAAGAAAATGTCATCTACATACACTTGAACTAGCATTAAGTCATTTCATGCTCCTTTGATGAAGAGAGTTCCATCTATAGTACCCCTTTTGTATCTATGCTGACAAAGATATACTGAGATAGAGTCTCATACCACTTCCTTTGTGCTTGGTGCAGCCCATAAAGAGCCTTATCAAGCCTGCAGACATAATCAGGCTTATCAGGATCTGCAAACTCAGGTAGTTGTCTGACATACACCTCTTCATCAATCACCTCATAGAGAAAAGCACACTTGACATCAAGTTGGTAGACCTTGAAATCCTTGGATGCAGCAAAAGCTAGGAATATTCTGATAGCTTCAAGTCTTGCTACAGGAGAAAGACATATGTGTAGTCAATTCTTTCTTCTTGTGTGTATCCTTGAACAACCAGTCTTGCCTTATTCTTGATGACAATTCCTACATCATCCTTCTTATTTCTGAACACCCATTTGGTTCCTATGGTAGTCTTCCCTTGAGGAAGAGGACATAGGTTCCGAACCTTTTGCCTTTTGAATTGAAGCAACTCCTCCTACATAGCTTCAACCCAACTTCCATCCTTTAAAGCCTCATCAATCTTCTTAGGCTCTATCTGGGATAGAAAACAACAGTGAAGACAAGCATTTACATCATGGGTTTGTCCTCTTGTTCTTACCCAACATCTCCAATGATGTTTATGGTAGGATGAGACTTGTGGATCCTTAGTTGAGGGATCACAACAAGTTGTTTAGAAAGATCTAAATTAGAGAAATATAGATCTGGCATTGAAGATTCATCCTCCACATCAGCACACTTATAAAGAGTAACTTGATCTAATGAGTGTGTGACGTCATTAATGTTGTCTTCAATGGAGTGGATGCCAGCATCAAGAAATTCTTGATCACTTTCACCACCACCATTTCCTCCGACATTTGAAGCTCCTTCATCTGAGTTTTGTGCCTCTAAGCTAGAATTTGAAGGCACCCCAGAAGTATCAGCTGGATTTGTCATTGTTGTGCTGATAAAACTCCATTTGCAGGGTTAGTTACAACTGGAGCTGAAGTAGTGTAGCTTGAAGTTCTTGTCAGCTCAAATCTTGGGTCAGAATCACTTATAGGTAGTATATCTGTGGATCCTAAAACATGCTCACAAGACTTGTTTAAATAGTTGGTAACTAAATCAAGATCAAACAGCCAATCAGGACCAGAACCTTTCACACTGGGAGTGTGCTCATTAAAAGTCACATTGGCTGACTCCTCAATTACTCTGGTTCTGAGATTGTATACTCTATAAGACTTGGCTTGGGAAGAGTATCCAATAAAATGTCCATCAATCTGATTTCTTATCAAACTTGGTAATTTGATCTTTGGTATTCAAGATGGTTCAAGGACATCCAAATGACTTGAGAAAACCAATGAAAGGTTTCCTCTTATGCCAAAGTTCATAAGGAGTCTTACCATGTGTCTTAACAACTAAAACTCTGTTTTCATATAGCAAGCAGTGTTCACTGCCTCTGCCCAGAAGGTGATAGGCAGTTTAGAGTCAGACAACATAGTTCTTGCAGCTTCAATTAGAGTCTTGTTTCTCCTTTCAGCAACACCATTTTGCTGAGGAGTTCTGGGAGCACTATATTGTCCTGTAATACCTTTTTCATCACAAAATGTATCAAGGATTTGGTTTTCTTAAATACAGTTTCTTGATCATATTTTATGGTTTTGACCTTGGGATCATATTGGTTCTCAATCTTTAAGATTAAAATCTTTAGAATCTCAAGGGTCTCATCCTTAGTTTTAAGAAATAAGACCCAAGTGAATCTTGTAAAGTCATCTGTGATCACCAAACAAAAAGAGGTCCTTCCTAGACTCATTACACTGGTGGGGCCAAAGAGATTCGTATGTAATCAGTGTAGGGGAGTAGTGATAGAGTTTCTTTCCTTTGGCTTATGAGATACCTTGTGTTGCTTCCCTTTTAGGCATGCAACACAATGGTCATCACTTGTAAACTCTTTCTTTGGCATTCTAGTTACCAAATAATTCTTAATTAATTTATTCATGTTTTTAAAGTTTACATGGCATATTCTTTTATGCTAGAGGAAAGACTCATCACTATTGGCTTTAGATAGAAAGCATAAAACTTCTCCTGAGGGAGATATTTCTTGCAATTCATCTTGTACATGTTCCCTTTCCTAGGAGCTCTGAGCAAGTATGTTCATGAGTAATGACCACCCCGGTCCTGAGAACAATGCGCTCATGCTCAGTAAAGAGCATGTTATGACTCTGATCACAAAATTGAGATACACTCAAAAGATTGTATCCAATCTTCTTGACAAACTTTACCTTTTCAATGCTGAGCTTACCATTTGTGACCCTACCCCTTCCTGTAATGTAACCTCCAGCATCTCCTCCAAAAGCAACTGGTCCTCCATCAATTTTCTCAAAATGTTAGAGTAACAACCTATTTCCTGTCATGTACCTGGAACAGCCACTATTAATGATCCATACATTTCTGTTTGTCTTGAGTTGTTCCTGCACAAAAGAGATGGTTAGTTACATTTGGAAACCCAAGCTTTATTGGTCTTGGGCTCATCAAAAGAAGTTGAAGACAATGCAACAGTAATTGATCCTATTGTCATGTTTTGAGAATTATTTGTTGATGTTGATGTTGATGAAGAACTTTCAGCCACTTGGTCTTTCTTTGTCTTCCACACCACCTTGGGAAGTTTAGACTTGACCTTGAACACTTCAGAAGTTTTCATGACTTCAGAAGTTTTGATGTAACATCATGTATTTTTAGGGTTCCAGCTTTGTTAATTCTTGTAAGGACCATTATTGCCTCATATGAAGCTTATGGATTGCTTTGTTCATTTTATTTGTTAAAAAGTTAATAGTCTACTACAACTAAGTACAATAATACATAATGATAATGTTACTAATAATATTTAATTATAATAATAAAAACAATAATAATAGCAATGTATGACATTAATGATAATAGTAATAATAATAGTAATAAAAAGTCATAATAATAGTATTTATGTTGCTAACAAATATGATAGTTACAATATTAATAATAATAATAATAATGATAATAATAATTTGTAAAGAATTACTAAACTTGAAAGGTTTAGACTTAAAATTAAGTTAGGGGGGTTAGTTTGGTATTTTTTTAAAACAAAAAATGAAAGTTTTAGCATGAAATAAAACCATTTTGAAGTTGAGGGACCATATGTGTAAATTCTTTAAAACACCAACCCAAACCCCCTTAATTCCCGTAATTCCGGCAGCCGCCGCCGGCAGAGCTCCGGCGAGCTCCGGCGAGGCTTAAAACGCCCAAAATGCCTTTAATCAATACCCCAAATCATCTCAATCTCATCGTTAACATGATTCGAAAGCCGTTATGAACCTTAAACGCATTTAAACGCCGGTTACCAACACAATCGACCGAGTAACCGGCAATTCATAAATCATCGAGCCGTTCGACATCTAAAACGCAATAATAATCAAATTAATTGAGCTTACATGACCATCTAACTAATATTAATCATTTGAAACTCTCAATTTCTCCTCAAACAAACACGAACATAGGCATCGATTAGTATCTTTCATCGCGAACCGTAGCTAGTCGAACCCGAATTTTTCCACAACCTCACCCTCAATTAACAGAGGGCTTTCGTTCATTGAGTTTATTGGAAGCTAACTGCACAACGAATTGGATTATCATAGTCGTTTGAACATCGAACAATCGCTACATCAGTCGCGACCTATTTCTTCATCTCATCTTCCTCAATTCGATACTAATCACGTAAGTTCTGTATACCTTTATGCTCGGTTTCACTTGGGCATTAAAAGCCCCATGTTCATTCCCGTAAATACCATCGATTTGATCTTCAATTTTGGTTCGAATCAATCTAGGGTTCATAAGATTTGGGGGTGGTGTGTAAATGATGGTTTTAAGATTTGGAAACCAAGTTTAACCACGGCTAAGGCCTTGGTTCACTGGTTCCCCACTCGCATTCTATACTAGAGGTCCCGGGTTCAAACCCGGCGACCTCCAATATATTTTTTAGGCTTTTTCAGCCATTAAAAAATATATAAAATTTTCTGAAAATTATAAAAAATAGTTTTGTAAACTTTGTTTACTTTTAAAACTATCCCATTATTTTCTATAAGTTTATCACCATAAATACCTTAACAATTTTCCTATAAAATAATATTAATAAATATTTTGCCTAGTTTAAATCATGTAAAAATAGACTTTATATAATATATTCTTGTAAATAATTTAATTATTATTTGAACACTAAATATTTTATATTTATGGATTAATCATGATTACTATAGAAATTATATATTTTACAAGTTAAATTCACAAAATTGTTATAAGATCTCACTAACTAACGTTATCTAAATATTAAAACCCCCAAATTCCCATCGAAACCCTAGATCATGTTAAATCATTAATCTAAATCTTGTAAATATATTCACACTTAGGTACCTTGTGAAAAACTTCGTTGGAATTATTGTTTATTATTCTTATTAATCGTCACTTATATACATTTGATCAAGTGAGTATTTCTATACCTCTTTTTTATATTTTCACACTTTGTGGTAAAACATGTTACTTTATAAACATTGCACTAAACGTTTGATTCTTGTAAACTTATGGCAATTTACTTGTGTGTTGTGGTTAGTTGAACCTTGTAGCTACCATGTAATGTCGAATATATGTACAATCATTAACTATTGCTAGCCTAGTGAAGTCATAGATCTATGGGCCAGACAAGCCTGCTTGGTTAATCCAAGTACACTTAGCTAATCGTATATACTTGTAAACGTTTGAGACTTGTAAAACTTTGTCGAGGTTTGATTGTGCATTCTGTCTTACATCCCTAGTTTACTTTGTTCTCTAACTTTCAACATGAATTGCCATCTTTTATATATCTATGTATTGCAAACTATGGAAATCTCACCAACACTATTGTTGACATTCTTATTTTTAACATGTTTCAGGAAATACTCAAGCTTGATTTCTACACTTTGAAGCCTACACATCTAGGAATGGACCTAGTTAAATAAATGGAATAAAATGACTTGTTACATCTTATGTTATGCTTTTTAATTTCTTTGAGACTTATGATTGTAATGGTACAATTGAAACTTATGATTATTATATTTGGGTTATTAATAGCGTTATATGGCTATGAACGATCTTAACCCTCACACCTCGACGTTTCCGCCGTCAAGGTTGGGGTGTGACAGATTGGTATCAGAGCCCATAACTATAGGGATCTAGGTTATTAGAAATGGTGACCTAGACTATAGTATGCATGAACCTTATAGAATTATATTTCTATCTTGTAAATTATATACTTTGCATGCTACATAATGCTATGCCTTCTTATGTGCAATTTGATGCCTTAGCATAGGATTGCCTAAACATTGTTACTTGTCTCCCTAAACTTAACTTTGACTCTTTGACTCTCCCCGAACATGAACTCTCTTAACCTTATTCTCGACGACACGTGGAATCTTATGCTTATGTTATGACTTGAATCTTTAGACGTTATGTCTAATCTATATAAATCTCATCAAGGTTTTGATTCTATGAACCTAAGAAATATTGTGTGACACATAGACACCTGTATCCTGGTTTTCCTGGCAAAAGGCCCTCGGGCTAAGGCAAGCATATCGCATAAATCCTACGGGACTAGTTATGCTTACCTGGGGATTTCTGGGATGAGTGATAAACTATGGTCAATATACACAAGTTTCTAAGGTAAATGGGTCAATTCACCTTGACGTGTCAACGTTTCCAAATGGTAATGCGTTACCAAATGGAATTATTCCGTGTACCTTATAACCCTTAGCTTATCTTTGTTTAAACTACTATCCTTTGTTATCCTCACCCCTGTAACTAACTCATTTTTGTATATCCAGCATGTCTCGTCACCATGGAAAGCATGGAAGTTCCGACCGTAAGCTAGCTGCCATGATTGCCCGACAAATGGTTGCCGTCATCCCGACTATGGTTGCTGAACTTAATAGCACTTTAATGGCTAATAGCAACAACAACACGAATGGGAACAATAGCGGTGCTAATGGAGACAATAGCAACAACCAAAACGGGAACAATCAACAAGGGAACAATCGTACTTGCACTTTCAAACACTTCAACTCATGCAAACCCACTAGCTTTAGTGGAAAAGAAGGAGCCACTGGACTTCTCGAGTGGTTTGAAAGTATGGAGAACACATTTATTGTTAGCGAGTGCCCCGACGAGTTCAAGGTTCGTTATGCCACAAGTGTTCTTCAACAACGGGCACTAACATGGTGGAATAGTGAAAAGAGAAACCGTGGAACTGAGGTTGCAATGGCGTTGCCCTGGGAGGAATTTAAGGATATCATGATCCAAAAGTTCTGCCCGAGGAGCGAGTTGCAAAAGCTGGAGGAGGAGTTTTGGAACCTCAAACAAGATGATGGGAATCACTTGGCTTATTCCACCCGGCATCATGAGTTGAGTATGCTCCTACCACATATGGTGGACACCGTGCCCCGTAACATTGAGAAATTTATCAAGGGGGTGCCACCTCAAATTCAAGATGTCGTGGTGGGTAGTAGGCCCACAACTTTGGAGGAGGCGATTACCATCACTGCACAGCTCACCGATAATCATATAAGAGCTGGCACTATGTCGGCAAAGGGTTCCAAGTCTATTGCGAAGGTGATACCCGAGGCAACAAAGGAGTTAAGGGCCGAGTCATCTTCTCAAAACAAGAAGCGTAAGTTCACTCCGACACGCAACTACGCTGTGACCGCCCCAAATGCTCCTCAAAAACAAATGGTGGTTGCGAATCAAGCTCCCATGGCTAAAGCTTATTCTGGTCCACATCCTATGTGTAACACGTGCAAGTACCATCATTCAAGCAACATTCCATGCCGAGTCTCCTCGTTGTGTGGGAAGTATGGACACTTGGTAACTACTTGCCTTCGTGCGCCAAACAACACTGCAATGCTTACCAACCGAACCTGCTATAACTGTGGCGAGCTTGGTCATATTCGTCCGCAATGTCCTCGCAATGCGGGAACTGTTCCACCGGCTCGTGGAAGGACTTTCAACATCAATGCCAATCAAGCCCAAGCCAAAAACGACGTGGTGAATGGTACGTCGTTGAACTTCTTTTGGTCTTTTCTTGTCTTGTAAAAATTCCTATCTATGTTCATCATACCAATAATAGGTTGTTACCAAACAGGTATGTATCTTGTAAATACTCATTATGCATCTGTATTGTTTGATTCGGGTGCCGATAGGAGTTTTGTGTCTCTGGAATTCGAGCCTATACTTTCTAAACCGCGTGTTAATCTGGAAAGATCTTTCACGGTCGAGGTCGCCGTTGGAAAATCTATCGTCGTTGACGTCGTAATACGTGACTGCACCTTAAGCCTTAACGAACACGAGTTCTTCATCGACCTCATTCCTATGCAATTGGGAAGCTTTGATGTTATCATTGGTATGGATTGTTTAGCCAAGCATCGTGCAGAAATTCTATGTTTCAAGAACTATATCGAATTCCTTTATCGACTGGTGATACTTTGAAGGTCTTTGGGGAGAAATCATCCGAAAGACTCAAACTCATGTCTTGCATCAAGGCCCGCAAGTGCTTAAGTAAAAACTACATGGCTTTCATGGCATATGTAGTTAATACGAAAGCCAAGGGTAAGCAGTTGAAAGACATTCCTGTCGTGCGGGACTTTCCCGAGGTTTTTCCCGAGGATCTTAAAGGGCTACCTCCCGTGCGAGAAGTTGAGTTCAAGATTGACTTAATCCCTGGTGCAAACCCTGTGGCTAAATCGCCTTATCGTCTTGCAGCGTCTGAAATGCAAGAACTCGCTAGTCAACTTCAAGAGTTGACCGATAAGGGTTTCATTCGCCCTAGTTCATCACCGTGGGGTGCACCTGTACTATTTGTGAAGAAGAAGGATGGTTCATTTCGGATGTGCATCGATTACCGAGAACTCAACAAGCTTACTATCAAAAACCGATACCCTCTCCCTCGAATCGATGATCTCTTCGATCAACTTCAAGGAGCAACTCAATTCTCAAAGATCGATCTACGTTCTGGGTATCATCAACTACGTGTCCACGATGATGACATTCCAAAGACCGCTTTTCGTACTCGATATGGGCACTACGAGTTCATGGTCATGCCTTTTGGCTTGACCAATGCACCTGCCGTGTTCATGGATCTCATGAATCGAGTATGTAAACCGTATTTGGATAAGTTCGTGATCGTGTTCATTGATGACATCCTTATTTATTTCAAGACGAAAGTCGATCACGAGACACACTTGCGACAAGTTCTTGAACTTTTGAAGAAGGAGCAATTATACGCTAAGTTTTCCAAGTGTGAATTTTGGTTGGAAGAAGTTCAATTCTTAGGGCATGTGGTGAATAGCCAAGGAATTCACGTCGATCCTGCTAAAATTGAAGCCGTGAAGAATTGTTGTGTTCCCACAACCCCAACCGAGGTTCGTTCTTTTCTGGGCTTAGCGGGATATTACTGTAGGTTCATAGCGAATTTCTCGAAGATTGCTAAACCATTAACGGCGCTAACCCAAAAGAATCGACTCTTTGAATGGGGACCCGAGCAAGAAGAGGCTTTCGAGACATTGAAACGCAAGTTGTGTAACGCTCCTATTCTCACACTTCCCGATGGAAACGATGACTTTACCGTATATTGCGATGCTTCTAATCAAGGTCTTGGTTGTGTTCTCATGCAACGAGGAAAAGTTATAGCATACGCGTCGAGGCAATTAAAGGTTCATGAAGTGAACTACACGACTCACGATCTTGAACTTGGTGCTGTGGTTTTTGCATTGAAGATTTGGCGACACTATCTATATGGGACGCAATGCATAGTTTACACCGATCATAAGAGTCTCCAACACGTGTTCAATCAAAAGGATCTCAACATGAGACAAAGACGTTGGATTGAGTTGATTAGCGACTACGACTGCGACATTCGCTATCACCCTGGAAAGGCGAATGTTGTAGCCGACGCGCTGAGTCGCAAGGTCCACAACAAGACTGTCTCACTCCATGAAATTCGAGATCGAAGGCAATGGTTTGATACACTAGGAGAATTTAATACCGAGATTCATGTGGATGTCAACAAGGCTACTATCATGCTTCAAAACATAAGGATCGATAGTGATCTCGAGTTATGCATTCGCGAGGCTCAACAAGCGGCACTAACCGACGAAGGAAAAGATGAAGATTTGATGTCTAACGTTCGGTCCCAACCGGAGACAAAACCAAATGGCATGTGGTATTTCTTGAATCGACTTTGGATTCCGAATCGTGATAACCTTCGGCACTTCATTATGAACGAAGCTCATCAAACCCGGTGTTCCATTCATCCTGGCTCCGATAAGATGTACATGGGCCTGCGTGGTCAATATTGGTGGCCTGGAACGAAGAAAGATATCGCGTCTTATGTTTCCAAGTGTCTCACGTGTGCAAGGGTCAAAGCCGAGCATCAACGACCAAGTGGTTTACTTGAGCAACCTAAAATCCCTATGTGGAAATGGGAACATATATCCATGGATTTCATAACCAAGTTACCTTGTACACCTCGTGGTCATGATAGCATATGGGTCATTGTGGACCGTTTGACCAAGACAGCACATTTCATACCCATACGAGATACGTACAAGGTTTCAAGGCTGGCTCGAATCTACATTGACGAAATTGTGAGTCGTCATGGCGTGCCTTTACACATTATTTCCGATCGAGATGCTCGCTTCACTTCACACTTTTGGTCTTCGATGCAAGAACTCTTGGGTACTCAATTGGATTTAAGTACGGCTTACCATCCTCAAACCGATGGTCAAACCGAACGAACAATCCAAACCCTCGAGGATCTGCTGCGTCTTTGTGTCCTTGATTTTGGTGGTGATTGGGATACGCATATACTGCTCGCGGAATTTTCGTATAACAATAGTTATCACTCAAGTATCAAGATGGCACCATTCGAGGCTTTGTATGGTCGTAAATGCCGATCACCAATCTGTTGGACCGACGTTGGTGAAAATTTCATCACTGGTCCTGAACTTATACAAGAAACGACCGATAAAGTCTCCACAATCCGCAAGAACCTTGAAGTGGCTAGAAGTCGACAAAAGAGTTACGCCGATAAGCGTCGTAAGCCATTGGAGTTCCAAGTTGGCGACATGGTTCTTCTTAAGGTTTCACCGTGGAAAGGTGTTGTTCGCTTTGGGAAGAAGGGTAAACTAGCTCCAAGATTTGTAGGACCTTTCAAAATCCTGAAAAGGGTTGGAAAAGTGGCTTATAAACTGGAACTACCTTCCGACCTTAGTGGAGTTCATCCTGTGTTCCATGTCTCAAATTTGAGAAAGCGTTTGGCCGACGAGAGTATGCAAGTTCCATTGGAAGACATCCAGATCGACAAGTCATTACACTTTGTTGAGAAACCTGTTGAGATTATGGATCGCATTATGAAGAAAACGAGAACCACAACTACTCCAATCGTTAAGGTTCGTTGGGAGAATAAGTGTGGAGCTGAGTTCACTTGGGAACGTGAGGATCATATGAAGGAGAGATACCCGCATTTGTTCGCCTAGTTCATTCTTAATTTCGGGACAAAATTTTTTTAAGTTGGGGAGACTGTAAAATCATGTATTTTTAGGGTTAATTATAAGTCAGCTTTGTTAATTCTTGTAAGGACCATTATTGCCTCATATGAAGCTTATGGATTGCTTATGTTCATTTTATTTGTTAAAAAGTTAATAGTCTACTACAACTAAGTACAATAATACATAATGATAATGTTACTAATAATAATTAATTATAATAATAAAAACAATAATAATAGCAATGTGTGACATTAATGATAATAGTAATAATAATAGTAATAAAAAGTCATAATAATAGTATTTATGTTGCTAACTAATATGATAGTTATAATACTAATAATAATAATAATAATAATAATAATAATAATAATAATAATAATAATAATAATAATAATAATAATAATAATAATAATAATTTGTAAAGAATTACTAAACTTGAAAGGTTTAGACTTAAAATTAAGTTAGGGGGGTTAGTTTGGTATTTTTTAAAACTTTAAATGAAAGTTTTTGCATGAAATAATAACATTTTGAAGTTGAGGGACCATATGTGTAAATTCTTTAAAACACCAACCCAAACCCCCTTAATTCCCGTAATTCCAGCAGCCGCCGCCGGCAGAGCTCCGGCGAGGCTTAAAACGCCCAAAATGCCTTTAATCAATACCCCAAATCATCTCAATCGCATCGTTAACATGATTCAAAAGCCGTTATGAACCTTAAACGCATTTAAACGCCGGTTACCAACACAATCGACCGAGTAACCGGCAATTCATAAATCATCGAGCCGTTCGACATCTAAAACGCAATAATAATCAAATTAATTGAGCTTACACGATCATCTAACTAATATTAATCATTTGAAACTCTCAATTTCTCCTAAAACGAACACGAACATAGGCATCGATTAGTATCTTTCATCGCGAACCGTAGCTAGTCGAGCCCGACTTTTTCCACAACCTCACCCTCAATTAACAGAGGACTTTCATTCGTTGAGTTTATTGGAACCTAACTGCACAACGAATTGATTATCATAGTCGTTTGAACATGGAACAAGCGCTACATCAGTCGCGACCTATTTCTTCATCTCATCTTCCTCAATTCGATACTAATCACGTAAGTTATGTATACCTTTATGCTCGGTTTCACTTGGGCATTAAAAGCCCCATGTTCATTCCTGTAAATACCATCGATTTGATCTTCAATTTTGGTTCGAATCAATCTAGGGTTCATAAGATTTGGGGGTGGTGTGTAAATGATGGTTTTAAGATTTGGAAACCAAGTTTAACCGCGGCTAAGGCCTTGGTTCACTGGTTCCCCACTCGCATTCTATACTAGAGGTCCCGGGTTCGAACCCGGCGACCTCCAATATATATTTTTAGGCTTTTTCAGTCATTAAAAAATATATAAAGTTTTCTAAAAATTATAAAAAATAATTTTGTAAACTTTGTTTACTTTTAAAGCTATCCCATTATTTTCTATAAGTTTATCACCATAAATACCTTAACAATTTTCCTATAAAATAATAGTATTAGATATTTTGCCTAGTTTAAATCATGTAAAAATAGACTTTATATAATATATTCTTTTAAATCATTTATGTATTATTTGGACACTAAACATTTTATATTTATGGATTAATCATGATTACTATAGAAATTATATATTTTATAAGTTAAATTCACAAAATTATTATAAAGGATTTAATTCTTTTAAAATTTCATACATGACTTTGTTCTTGGACTAAAATATATATAAGATCTCACTAACTAACGTTATCTAAATATTAAAACCCCTAAATTCCCATCGAAACCCTAGATCATGTTAAATCATTAATCTAAATCTTGTAAATATATTCACACTTAGGTACCTTGTGAAGAACTTCGTTGAAATCATTGTTTATTATTCTTATTAATCGTCACTTATATACATTTGATCAAGTGAGTATTTCTATACCCCTTTTTCATATTTTCACACTTTGGGGTGAAACATGTTACTTTATAAACATTGCACTTGTAAACGTTTGATTCTTGTAAACTTATGGCAACTTACTTGTGTGTTGTGGTTAGTTGAACCTTGTAGCTACCATGTAATGTCAAATATATGTACAATCATTAACTATTGCTAGCCTAGCGAAGTCATAGATCTATGGGCCAGACAAGCCTGCTTGGTTAATCCAAGTACACTTAGCTAATCATATATACTTGTAAACGTTTGAGACTTGTAAAACTTTGTCGAGGTTTGATTGTGCATTCTGTCTTACATCCCTAGTTTACTTTGTTCTCTAACTTTCAACATGAATTGCCATCTTTTATATATCTATGTATTGCAAACTATGGAAATCTCACCAACACTATTGTTGACATTCTTATTTTTAACATGTTTCAGGAAATACTCAAGCTTGATTTCTACACTTTGAAGCCTACACATCTAGGAATGGACCTAGTTAAATAAATGAAATAAAATGACTTTTTACATCTTATGTTATGTTTTTTTAATTTCTTTGAGACTTATGATTGTAATGGTACAATTAAAACTTATGATTATTATATATTTGGGTTATTAATAGCGTTATGTGGCTATGAACGATCTTAACCCTCACACCTCGACGTTTCCGTCGTCAAGGTTGGGGTGTGACATTTGATGACTGGACCTTTGAAAGATCTTGCTAACACTGCAGCAGGCTTTAGTGCTTCGAAAGTATTCCTTCCTTCTGAGACCAAATTTTCTTCCGAAGGCAAGTTTCCACTTGTCTTCATCTTCATTTTGGAGCTTCCGAAAGGAAAAGATTTTCCTTCCGAAGCTTGCTTCTTCTCCAAACTCTTAGAAGTTTCTTTCTTGGTCATGTGGATAGTACTCTTTAGATTGTAGAAACAATCTTTAGCAAGATGAGAGGTACTCCCATACATGACACAGTCCATTTTCTTCTTCCTAAGAGTCTTCTTTTGTGAACAAGGCTGAACTTGATTACTTTCCTTCTCCATCTTCATCTTTGCAGATACTATGGCAATCCTTTTAGGGATAGAACTATCTTTGGAGTTGGATGGTTCAGGTTGTGCAGCAGTGGTGCACAACAGATCAACCTTCTTTATGATGCTGGGATGATTTGGACATGCACTAGAACTCTTATTACTAGAGTTCAAGTTTGTGTCTTCAGCCTTAACCACCTCAAATTCTGCAGAAATAAAGACTTGTTTATGTATAGAGTTAAAGTTGGCCTTGATCTCTTGAGCCTTCTTGGACTTTCTTTTGGCCTTCCTGATCAAGTTCTTCCTCCTAGACTTGGTCACCCAACTATTTTACTCTCCTCAGAGGATGGTGACCCTTCTTAGAATGTTTTTCTTCACTCTTCTCAGAGACATTCTTCACCATCTCCTCTTCATCATCTTCAGTCACGGGGTCTATGAGGGGAAGTTCATCTTCACAAGTTTCACACCTAGGAGATCTTACTCATAAGATTGTGTGTGGAGGAGCTATCTCACTAGATCCCAGTCCCTGCTTATTTTGATTACAAACTTTTGCATGTAAGGA
The DNA here is from genome assembly GCA_025215565.1 of Flaveria ramosissima. NCBI lineage: Eukaryota > Viridiplantae > Streptophyta > Magnoliopsida > Asterales > Asteraceae > Flaveria > Flaveria ramosissima. Next base: position 67,576,302 of record CM046039.1, read on the forward strand.
TGAGGATATTATGTTCTTGAAAGTCTCTTCTTCAAGAACACAATTTTCTGCCCTGGCTTTGCTAATCATAAGCTCAGCCTGGCATTCAGTCAACTTAGTTATAGGATCTTTGATTTGAGTCCTGTAGTTGGTGTGTTCATGTTTAAGAGTTGAAATGGTTTTCTCTAAGTCCTCTATCTTTAGTTTATAATCATTTTCAGCTCTTTTAAAGTCATATTTTATGATATTCAAGGACTCAAGATCAGATCTCATCTCTAAGTTGTAGGACATGTATCTATTTACTTTAGCAATATATTTAGGTGTACAGAGATATTCCAATACCTTTGCTTCATCACGATCTGCCATAAGTGCTTGGTTTGGAGATGCATCTTCCACCTGAAAGCTCCAGTCAAAGCCTCCTTCTTCAACAGCAACTGCAGCTTGCTGCTTTAGCTTCTCATTCTAGGGAGCTTTTTCAGTGTAGCTTGGTCTGGATTGTGTTTGGCCACCATTTGTTCTTGGTGCCTTACACTCCCTTGAAAAGTGTCTCATCTGGTTATAGTTGTAACACTTTACTTTGCTTTTGTCCAGCCCAAACTTTCCACTGGCTGCATTGCTTGGAAACTTCCGCCCTGTTCTCTTGTAGAATTTCTTGGCTCCATGATTGAGGAGAGCCATGCTAAACTATCTCCATGTATTCCAGGTCATCTGGATGGATACAATCCAGGTCTTCAAGGGTGAAGAGAAAGTTGCATGTGCTTTCATCGGTAGACACAAACCCATGTGAAGAGCTTGTCTCTTGGAATGGACTTCCTTGAGTGTAGCTTTATCTTGGTGTCTCGGAGGTGATGAAAGGATCCTTTTATGAGTTGTCAGGGTAGCATATAAGATGATGTTGTGGTTCAATTCTATCCCTTTCAACCACATGAAGGGCTGAACTCAGTTGATTGCTGAAGTTACTAGATGAACCTTGCATATTCATCTCCATCTGGTATCCACTAAGAATACCATACAACTCTGTCAAAGTAAGAGTCTTAAGATTCTCAGTTCTCTTGATAACAACCCAATAATGTGTTCATTGTCTGGAAAGAGAGGACATGAACTTCCTTACAATGTCCCTGTTCTCAAGAGTCACTCCAACATCCATTAGAGTATCCATAATTTCAACATACCTGAAGTATTGTTGAGTCATGGTTTCACCTGATTTGAAAAATAAGTTTTCAAACTAATGCTTCAGAAGATCCTTCTTGTTCTCCTTGGCTTCAGTTGACCCCTCATACATCAGCTTCAGTGCCTCCAATAGCTATTTAGCTGTTTTACACTTCTTGAAGTCTCTGTATATCGAGTTTGGAAGAGCAGTTTGAAGGGATGTCATGGCTTTCTAATCAATCTCTGTTCTTTTTCTGTCTTCATCAGAATAGTCAGCCATAGCCTTTGGAATCATATCACCTCCAGAGCAGCTGAAGAGGTGCTTGTTATCTAAGGTCCTGAGACAACAGATTTTCACATCCTGGAGTCTTGAGACTTGATAAAGCCTTTTGTTCTTTGACACCAAGTATCAAAGTCTTCAGGAGTGACCAGTGGGGACTTTGTCATTGTTCCAGTTTCCATATCAGCCTTAGTGATAGCTGTCATTTGAGTTGTTAAGTATTTTGTATGTGTGAGGGATCTTATGATGGTGAGATCTTATAATCAAGAGCCTGGAATGCTTTGATACCAATTGAAGGACCGTTCAAGGGATGGTCACCTACGAAACAACACCCAATGAGGAGACAACTTTAGAACACTTAACAGATCAAATAGAGAACTGGTAACTTATGAGATTGATACTAAGTACACAAGTAAATATGAGACAGAACAAGAAGCAAACAACATAAATATTGGTTTTCAAGAATGTTATATATTTCTCTCAAGTTCTTTACAAGTATTATAAAGCATAAAGAAAGTCACAAGGACCTGAGATACTTTATACTACATCCTACAGCCGGCCATACTTTGAAGGCCAGCTGGAAACATTTGAACTAGACAACAAAATCAAATGTAGAGTCAAAAGGCAGATTGCCTTTTGACTAGTGACTATGACATGCCTAGCTCACATCCTAATATAATACAAAAATGATAAAAGTACATAAAGTAGAAAGCATATACTCACGACCTCAATGTACAATTACCAAAAGCATGGACCTTTTCACCAACTCATGTAAGTTGGTGACTGTGAAGCGGAAAGGTGGTCCAGTTTTATGGAAAAGTACATCAGATAAAACATGTGTTAAAAAGTCTTCAGAAGAAATCAGTCTTCACTTCTTGGCTTCGGAAGACTTTGTCTTTGAAGCTTCGGAAGACTTCACTTTTGGCTTCGGAAGATGTTGGTTTTGGCTTCGAAAGATTTTACACTTAGAATATTTTCTAGTGCATGGTGTAAAACGTCCGAAGCATTTCTACTCTGTACTTTAGTGCATGCATGCAAGAAAGAATTTGAATGTTTTAGATGCATCAGCCTTATATGAAACCTTACAAGATAATATCAAAGTTTGAACTCAATGCGTTGTTTTTTTCGTTGTTACTAATCAACCCCAAAAAACAATTGGTGTTCATTGTCAATCAATTCCGCCTCTATCTCCCGGTGAACAAGATTGGCAAGATGAGCCTAAATTGATCTATTCAAATAATGATAATTGACTCTTTAAATAACCAACAAACCCAACCTAAATAGACTTTGATCTATGCTATATACAAAAACTTTAGATAGACACATGTGTAATTTTATTTCAAGTTTAAGACACCTAAAATAACTTTTAAACATAAAGTACAATTGTTGTATGTAATAATCCTAATTTTCTCCTATTTAATAAACTTCTTTTAATTAATACATTATTCAATATGCGTTAGATTATTTAATTCAATTCATTAAATATAATCTTATTGATAATATTCTAATTAATTATTTACATTTACTTTTAAGTTTTATATATTTCATAACTAAATACTATTTAAATTAAGTAGTATCTTATTTAAATACTTGACTATATAACTACTATATATTTAAATAATATTAATAATGATAATAGTAGTAGTAGTAGTAATAATAATAATAATAATAATAATAATAATAATAATAATAATAATAATAATAATAATAATAATAATAATAATAATAATAATACACAAATATAATCAGTGTTTTAGGTCGGCCGGTCAGTGAGACCCGCCACATCATGTGGTCAAACCTAGTATATATAACATATAGAAAAGATGATAAATAGTAAAGTTGTAAGTTTTCTCAATCTTAGGCTCTTAGCACATTAGTTTTTCCTCCAAAGTAATCAAAAACCTATTTTGTTAATTTTATACTTAAACCTAGCTATAAGAATTTTTTAAAACTAACCATAACACCTTTTTTTTCATTTTGATTATTTGCTCATTTTGTGTTTTATTTAATTTTTACACTAATACTCTCGAGTATCAAATTTACACTTAATTTTTTAAACTTTAATAAAGTTTTCTTCTAACTTTTAAAACCAGTTTACAATATAGGTAATTAATTTAATAAAGTTATCATTTACACATGTACTATTCTTTTCCGTTGCTTCGAGGATTCATTTTTTAATAGAATTTTTTCTTGTTATATTTTTTTTATCAGCATTTCACTTGTGAATTTTTTACGATTGGTTAATACTAATATATAAATTATCAGTTTTATCACTTTCAAATTTTACAACCTTGTGCATAGCAGGGGTCACGCCCACTAGTACTTAATAATGATAACTTAAAACTAAATGTATATATCTTGACCCATAAGATAACCGCAAGCAATTATAACCAAACAAAACTCTAACAACCTAATTTTTCATAACACCTTAAGAAAAATCGCAGACGCGTAAGACTTCCAAGTATAATCATGAAAGCCCTTCAATTTTGAGTTATTGAAAAGATTAATTCAACAAATGCAAAACTAATTGCTGTTTGTTCTTATATTTATGCCTTAAAGGGTGATGTAGAAGGTAGGATATCAATTATCAATGCAGCTTATTCAAATTATTCAAAAACACCAGATGATGTTTCATATCCAACTAAAGATACAGTATACACATAGATTTCACACTAGATGAATCAGGGACACAGAATCACCAAAGAAACTCTTTGAAGAGTCCTAGATGTCTTTTATTATATAAGTAAGTCTTAGAGACATGAATAATATTAATCACATCGCGGTACTGTTTGGGATTCCCATGCCGGTAAGTCCCTCTTCGCTGGTGGGATAGAGTAGAGTGTATGGCACCTTTGCTGGTCCAAGCCTATTCTTCAGTGTTTCATCATTGTTCATTGCTACAATCCTCTCCTCAATCTCCTTCAGCTTCTTCCCAAACTTCTGGAATGCCTGCAAAGGTTCTGCATCCAAAGTCCACTCAGGACACTCCCTTTGTCCAAGGTACACCTCATCCGACGAATGTCTTGACAATAACTCTATCAGTGCAATGCCAAGAAGCGTTTGTAGTTGGGGAGTAATGGTTTTCAAGAACACTTTATCAGGATTCTCTTTAAGTTCATCGTATTCAGGAGTATTCGGCTCAGGCATGAATCTTCGACTTAGAGTTGGACGATTAGGGACATAACCCGCATAAGGGTATTGCCCATAGTTTACTGCTGCATGAAGCGCAGAGGCGACCCATATGAATGTAGTGCAAATGTCTATCAGTTCTTGACATGAGTTCATTTCAGGCCACCATGGTTCGTGTTTCTTGTCACCATGTCCCTCTTCTCGTAGTTCCTTCCACCATGATTGAAGTTCTTTATCGTTTTTGATCATTTCGTCATTGGTGTAGTAGAATTTACAGTAGTCTTCTACCCATGATTTGATTGCGTACCAAATCTCCAGCCCGTCTACTGCATATGGGTAATCCTTAATTAGCAGGCTAAGTCCATGACGAGAGTTTGAATCCTCAACTGCCATTCCCCTGAGTGAAAAATGCACAAATGAGTAGCCAAATCCAATTATTAATATAAAGATATCAAAGTACTATGATTCTAGTAATGAAAATATGTTAATTCTGATAAAAATTCTAAACTTTAAGTTCTATGTTTATTATTATTAAAAGATAATCACCTCTTAACAAGATCCACTGGGAGTGCTTGATCAGGGAACACCCAATCCTTATACAACACAGAAGACAGTTCCATTGCATATTTTCCAGGAAATATAGTTTTCTCGAGGATGCCGCCACCATTGATCAGGATCTGCCTCGCGAAAGCGTTAATATTCATTGTATCTCTGAAATGAGGGTAGAGAAGATTGTAGATCGGGTGGAGTACGCTTAGTTGCCTATTTGCTGCAATAACAAATGGCTCAACAACTGCATGTGTGTTCAACCTGTGAACCACATTTGTTGATATTAAAACTATGCAAACAATTAACGGTGTATCCTAGTTAAAAAGGGGTGTATGAGTTTTAGTGATTGTACCAGTGACTAATGAGCTGATGAATCCCTGAATCGTTAACAGCTACATATGCTTTCGCCAACTGCCAAATAGCGCCTTCCAGTCTATTTTCAGCTGGGGTGTATACGCTGTTAAGGGCACCTAAATTATCGCCTTCAGGATGCGGCAAGCTTAACTCGATTGCTAATGGTTTCAAAGTTCCATCATTTTGTAGAAAAAGCAATGTTCTTGAAGCATAAATCTTGTTTGCAGTTGCATTTATTCTCCTCAAGTATGGCATCAATGAGTCATGATGATCCAATATAAACAACCTATTTGCTCTCAGTGCCTGCATGATAGGAATTTGGATCAAATGATGTTTCACTTGTTGGTTTAAAACAATTTATATGATTAGAAGTGAATTTGTGAATGATGGTACCTCATCTACTTTTAAACCATTAAGGCTTTTCTCGATGTGGTGCGATTTTATTGAACTGTTTTGGTTGCCATACACTTTGACATCTAGCTTGCTTGTAGGAGGGAACTCCTGCAACATCAAAAGAACTTATGTACCGTCGGTCGAAAACACGTAATGTGGAAGAGACCTCACCTGGCAGAGTTTACCTTTAGAAGACGAATGTTAACAGGGTTCATTCCAGCCAGCATTTCTTTTGCGAATTCTTCATCTGTCCTCCAAGCAGACTTATTCTCTGAAGACATGAAAATTTAGTTATTTCCTTGCTATAAAATAATCTATCTCATGGGATATACATCTCACTCTCTACAGACAATACTGTATGAGTGGAATACAACTGGGTACGTTTGTTTATTGTTCGTTATATACCAATCTGGATAATAATCATATAAGATTGAAACAAGCATGCTTGATTTAGAACAGATAGAGTGGGTTACCTTTGATGACTTGTGGTATTGGGAATTTGGCAACACCTGCACTATCCATTTCTAGAAATGCTTTCAGCATTTCCAACGGAATGTTATCGCGAATGCGATCAAGTAAAGGGCCTTCGGGCAGCTTGAATCCTCCTTCATAAAGCTTCATTATATCTTCAAACGAGTCGAATTCATCATGGGTGCTGTCACATAGAGCTTCAAATTCGGGGACGAGGAATTGAACAATAGACTTCAGTGCATAAGCAAGAAAATCAGACAACTTCAAGTGTCCGAACCGCTCGTCTCTTGGAACATATATGTTTAAGCTCATAGCAAGTGGTAGCCTGCTCTCGGTTCTAGGATCTAAAACATTAATCAAAAGTTGACATCAGTTTACAAAACGATATAAGCGTTGAAATGTAGGATAATAAGCCTATAGTTATAAGTGCATGAGTACCTGATTTGGTTGGTGGTCTGCCAGTTCTACCCCTACGGGGATAGGGGTACTCGGAAGACCCTCCGAGAACTGGGCGGGCATCCTCGGGGTCCTTATCAGGATCTCCTAAATCGTTATAAAACGCATAGTCGTAAACTCTGTCCCATTCTTCGAGCATCCCCGTCCCGTCTCCTCGCAAGTTTTCCAGCTCATCCTCTCTATAAGAACGTAGAAACTCAGGTGTCTCACTGGGAAGATATGCCTGCAGAATCAATGTTATATATACAAACGAACATCATATGTATAAGGTATAGTTACTTAATCAAACTGAACACTGGAACATAAGTCGTAAGAGGTTTTCACACAAGATATGTCATGTCAGGCATATATAATTCAGTCATATTGCTATATGATCAAAGTGTCAGGCATATATAATTCAGTCATATTACTTAATCAAACTGAACACTGCAGAATCAATGTTATATATACAACCATCTAGATTCAGTCACAAAACGTTTGCAAAATAAATAAATAAATATGTATAATTATGATTAAACTAGAAATTCTAATCGCTAAATGGTCACAATATTCTATTCGACAAAGAGTAGCAAATCAGTCATAAACTAGTATTAAGCCTCCAGCGTTGCCGTGGGGGGCGTTAAACCATGTCAAACAGCACCAGGAGCACCCTATTGTTAGCGACCACCAACACCGAAAACTCGTATAACAAAACCGAAAAAAATAAAACCGATATAGGACCGAAACGTAGCACTAAAGACACACCACCGTTAGGCGAAACCTAAAACATATAAAACAATAAGTAAGTCGATCTTGGACCAGTGCGTTGCGACAGGGCCTTTCAACGGGAAACAATGTGTTAAAATGCTGAACCACACACGCACGCTGCGGCGTGTTAACTCGCAAAATGTAGACCGAAATATAAAACGAAATTTATTTTAAAATATAAAAAGTATAGGGATTAAAGTTAAAAGTAAAAAAGACATGTTTGGTCTATATTATAAAAAATATAAAAGTATTGAGTTAAAATAAAAAGTTAAAATGACTTTGTAAACTCTTATTTAAATCGATTAGAAAAACATGACCTTTACAAACAAAATAAGAGTTTATCTTATATACCTTATTGGTGAAGAAAACACGATCTCTTTTGTAGCGTTTTGCAGGGTAAACCCAAGAATTACACACGAAATGAACTTGACCATGGCCAGGAACATCTTCAAGTGTAAGGGTCTTAAGGTAGAACTCACTATGGTGAAAATTTTGGATAAGAAATGCCACTGGCTGCACTTCCGATTCGTTGTCCCATTCAAATGATACTTTATACGACGATTCTCCAACCGCTAATGGATAAATAGTGGTAATCCAGTCTTCCAACGCAGCCGGCTTTCCTACCTTTGCTCTCAAGGTCCCTTAGAAAGTAAATACATATTTAACGTGTTAAAAATGTTAGATTTAATGTATGGGTTCAATTAGTTGATGTCACCAACCGAGATATAACGCGTAAGAGTTACATATTGGGCAACAAATGTTAAAGCCCAGTTAATTTGATTAACTGATGTTTACGAACTATATCGGGTTTTAATAATTTATAATAGTTAGGACTTAATAAAAACTTTAAATGTTAAACATTATTGGTTCATGTCTTGGTCTAATTATACTAAATAGATGATTAGGGATTTAAACTCTAATCACTCTAAACTACCCAAAATCGGCCACCCCATAGGAGCAGCCATCTCCCATGGCCACTACCCTACAACCGAAAACCACCATCGCCTCATTTCCTTCAGCCATCAAACCACCACATATCGTCGCACCTGCTGGTACCGTTTTTGTGTTCCCGCAAGAAAGATCAACACCCGAGAACCCCCTAGCCGCAAACCCTAGGTAGAGTTTGCATGTCTCATAATTCATTCAGTTTGTTTCTAGCACTTGTTCGTTGAACCCTCGGTGTGTCGGACGGTTAATTATTAACCATCAAGGTATAACTGTGACATTTGACCCGATGCATATTGTAAACTCAAACTCGTTTGGATTATTGATATAATAATGAAATAAAGTCACCATTAATCATTTTATTTTATTATTGTGTTTAAAACATTAATTATGTCATTTATTTATTTAATAATAATCTTATAATTTATAAAATAAATTTCATAAATTTATAAAAATTTAATCACAAAAAATGTAATTTCATTATTTTATTTAAATAAAAAACTAATTTTATGAATATTTATGATATTTTATAAATTATTAAGTTAGTGTTTTATTAAATAAAAATAACTTGAGGGATTAGTTTATAAATTTTAAAAGCTAATATAAATACTTTTGACAAAAAATGATAACAATCAAAATGTCAAGGAACAAAGTGTATATTTTTAAAAAACCTAACCCTCCCTCCCCCCCCTCCTCCCCCGGCACCTTTGGCAGCCAACTCCGGCCACTCTCCGAACGAGTTCTAGCGAATCCAAAACACAAAATTAATCGTTTTAATCGCAATTAACTGTTTCTACACACTATTACACCGGTTTTGAACTCTAGATCAGTTACATGTCGATTATTCAAACTTCTGTTGCATGCTCAAGTCGAAACCGGTAATTCAACTCAAACCCTAAATCAAATTCAACTTAAATAGTGTTCAAATGATTAAATCAATTGACTTGCAATGCACATGTGATCATTGCAACTTTAAAATCCAAATCAATTGAGTCTGTAGCTATGGAATCATCCCTAATTTGAATTAAAACCTCCTAATCAAACTCTTAACTCATTAAAATCGAAAGAGATTCATGATGTTATATAAGAGCATTCACAATCCGTTCTCTAAAATTATGTGAGTGTATTTTCTATATTATATGGTATGGCTATAAGTGGTTGTCAGTGAAAGATATGAGAAATTTACTGTACAATCTGTATTTTTAGAAAAACAATGTTCAAAACCCAATAATATTAATATATTTTAAATGGTTATGAGTGAAGGAGGAAAAACTAATAATGATAAAGTTGAAAAGAAGAGAAAAAAAATAGTGATATTTAGTGTAATTATATGAATAAAAATAAGGAATGGGTTGTGAATGCTCTAAGTGTGGCAGGACACTACAACCTATCCCTTTAAACTCTTTATAACCTAAATTACATCCTATACACACACACACTCGACATTGAACATCACATTCATCTTGGACCTCCAACCTTATTGTTCATCATCCTCTGGATATTCTATTTTGCAATTAATCAAGGGGTTATGATTCACATCTCATCTTGAAGCTCCACACTTTATTAATTTGTATATATCATCACTTTTATATAAGATTATTTCGCATCATCAGCCACATAATATTATTTCTTGTTATCATCAATCAATCATCAAACCGGATAATTGCACACGAGAATATATATTTAGACACTCTAAAATTATAAATCAACACCCTAAATTTCTCTACGTGTTGTATAGCCCCATAAGCGTTGTATAGGGGATGTCGTATAACCCTATACGAGGCGTATAACCTCTCTAATATCCCATTGAATTTTTCCTCGTAGTTAGTCATGAAATTTGTTATGCGCATCGTAGAGACCTATATGTGTCGTATAAAGGGTCGTATAGTACTATATGGAGCATATAGCCCTCTGACAACCCCACCTGAATTTTCCTCGTTTTGAATGTTTTTGACCATATACGTCCCCTATGGTGCCATAGGAGGCGCATAGAGGGGTATTGATATATAATATGGGGCGTCTGTATATTAGTTATCATGGGCCTAAAGTTTAATTTCATAATCCTTATCATTTTTGGTTTCAAATTGAATGATTTAGAAACTCGGGTTTAAATGGATTTGAGGATTATTTTAGTTACAGTAATTAATCATTGAATTTCAGTATTAAACCAAGACATGGATTTTGGCATGTCGTTTACTTCATTACACTCACAAGAGACTCAGGTTCGAATCCTTTTTTTGATTTAGTTTTTGAAAATTTTAATTTATTCTAAAATATAAATATAATATTAAAATATAAATAATATATTAATATATTATTAGAAAAATAATTCTATTAATTATTAATAAAATAAAAATTTATAAAATAAGTGTTGAGAATTACAAAATTTATAAATACACAATTATATACTTTTTATAGTTATAAAAATATAAAATATCAAAAATAAAAAGGATTATAAGTTATTGTTCTAGTTTATATATAATCTTTATAATTCATATAATTGATTATTTAAATTTTTTAGATAAATGATTGACACCATTTAAACTAAAATTTTATTACAAATCTAATCATTTAAATAATTAATTATTTTTGACTAATTATAGCAACTTATTACAAATTTTGTTATTTAAAGCCTTATTTATTAGTTATCATTATTGACTTATTACTAGACTTTATTATTCAAATAACATTAAATCATTAAATCATTTTATGTCTTAATATTAATTATTTAACTATTTTTTGTTCTAACTTACAACACCATTCCTTAGGTTAATTCATAAGGAGATCTTTTGGTGCCTAGTTCAAACGTATTATTATTTCTTCACTTGCAAATTACCATGTGAGTATTCATAGACCTCTCATGTTTTATATCTTTAGGGAAAATTACCAAGTAATTATTTATTTATTTCATTTAATTCAATTAAATTTATGTTTGTGTTATTACTTTCAATTAGTATTCATAGCTTGATAAAAACTTATTCTAACACGATCATTAATTAATTCAAATCACGGAAACAATGATAGATCTATTGGCTTAACAAATCCACCCATGAAAATATTCGATGGTGATTAAAACCAGATTCATACATATGCTTTATTTGTCAAGACTTATCAGTGGATTGAGTCGATTCAGTTATTAGTATTGATTCTATTTAACATGTAAGTTATAATTTGTATTATAAGTGTTGATATAACATGAGAATTGAATATTCTCAATCATTACATCTATGCATACAAACATGTGTTTACTCACCCGCTAATACGTTAGCTGATCCAACTATTTTTCAAATGATTTTAGGAAATGGTGTTTAGTTGAATTTCAAGATGCTTGCAACTAGGATCATTAGACCTAGTTAATTATAAAGATAATTATTATGTTTAAATTCTTATTTAGTTATTGAACAATGTTAAGTTATTATGAATAATGAAATTTGTAATAAATTTACCTTCGTCCGATCTAAGGTTTCCGCCATTGGTCAAGGTGTGACAATAATCATCTTATCAGTAGATAATTAGTTTGTATGTGTATTGTTTGTAACCTAGATCAAGTTGAGGTTCACTTTGGTAGTGTCTTTGATATCCATTGCATCAATTGGTTATTATCTAATTAATAAATTATCAAAAACAACATTGATAAATAAAGCTATAAGATACCATTAAACCCAACAATGATATCAGAGCCATGCTTATAACATACAATTCAGATCTGGTCTTTTAACCAGTTAAAAATCACAATCTTCAAAGTTGTTTAAAATTTTTTATCTAGGTTATTTAAGGAACTTATATTTTTTTGTAATAGTAATTAACTAAAATATTGCTCAGTTTATTTTGATTTTGTTTAATATGTAAATCTTTCTAGACCCTGAATGGTTATGTTATGATTTAGTTTTATTTACTTTTGGTTCTATGATTTTGGTCCATTTGATGGATAATAGATTAAGGTTTTTATTTCATTATGTATTTCTTTTTAAATATTGTAATGATTGAAGGCCCGAAGTCAAAACTAAAGATAAGACAAATCAGGAAGTCAACGGGAACCAAACACGACACTAGATGTACATAGGTCTGCTTGTGGTTGTTTGTGTGTTGTGATCACATGACCTAGTTTGGTCATGTTACTTGGCTCTAGAAAGATCAAATAAAAATAACCATTGGATTTATATATTTACTTTTCTATTATGGTTGATTTTATCGTATAAATTTTATAACATACCAACCTAATACCAAATTAATTAAAAATATTTTGCATTCAGAATATATAACCAGTTCTTAACTAATTTTTACTACTACTTAAACCCATTTAGACAAATAGTTTGTTTTAAAAAGATTACTTGATAAGTTATAAAATTTTTAAATTAGTTTAAATTAAAAACTTAAAGAACTTAACAGTTTAAACTATAAACTTAAATATGGTTATCAATCTCGCGACAAACTTAGTTTTAATAGGAAAAAATCAAGTGTCTCAAGAGGCGTAAGGTTCATTAATTGTTATCACGAACTAAATATTAAAAACTAGCTTTTATAACGCATGTATGATTTGATCATTCACTATGTTTGACCCTATCCGGTAAATACTAAAATTGGATCTCATAGATAAAATCAATAGTCTGTGTCATCATATTTTAAGGAACACTTGGAACATTAAACGAATATTAGTGTTTCGAGCCACAACATCGCACTTGATGTGTAGTTTATTCTTTTGAGGAGCAAAGGTTTTGTTGACACATCCGCTGACCCTTCCACACATACATGTTTTAGGACAACTATCCCTTTTCTCTCTTGTTTTATGAATAGCTTCCTGGATAGGAAAATGGGTATAGATGAGACTAAACGTATCAATACATTGACAAAAGTTAGTTATTGCGCCTCATACCCTAGAGTTATGAAGCTTTCACAATTGACAAACATTGTAATCTTCCTAATAATTTACTAATATTGTATGCTTAGTTGCACTTAGTAACTGACCAAACTAGATTTTCATTCCTTATTCAAATTATTGTAAGTAGGTCATTAATTAATTAAAAATAATAATACATCAACAATACTAATTATATTTATTTTTGTGCATTTAACAGATGTTTTCTGAAATCAATAACTCCTTCATTCTTAATTCTATTCTTGAGAAAAAGAAACTTGATAACACTAACTTTCTCACATCGTAGCGTAATCTTAGAACTGTTCTCAAAATGATGAAAAGCTTTATGGTTTAGAGCGTTGCTTCCAACGAGCCTTCAAACAATTGGCCGCTGCTCGTAGAACTTGGGAAAAATTTATGGGGATGCTGATAAGGTAGCTTGCCTTATGTTAGTCATCATGTCCCCTGATCTTTTGATGAACATGGCGGCGATGACTACATATGACATGATTGAGTAACTTAAGGGCATATTTCCAAAACAAGCCCGACAAAAACTCTATTGTAATGTGAAGCAATTTATATCCTATAAAACGTAAGACGGCTCGCATGTTAGTGCCTATGTGCTTAAAATAAAAGGGCACATCAACCAAATGGCCACGCCTGGTTATCCTATG